>BRDA01014112.1:0-12646 GCA_036984385.1 Crenuchus spilurus
CGCGAACCTATTTTTGTTTGTGGAAATTAGTGATGTGTCGTTCGCAAAAGAGCCGGCTCTAAGAGCCGATGCTTGGTAGTGAATCAAAAGAGCCGACTCCCATTGAATGAGAGCCGGTTCCCAATTTCTCATTAGCTCTGCTAACAAACCCAATAAAATGTGCAGAACAGACAGAAGGAATCGCATCAGCCCATCCAAACTGAGGCGTCTGATTTTCTTGAATGCCGATCTGCACTAAAGGTTTATGTAGTGTTTCAACATTAAGAGTTTGGTTCTGCTGTTGATATTGTAGATTTGTTTGCAGTGTGTTTGTTTTTACTGTGTTCCATTAAAAGTTTATTTAAAAATGTTAAATAAGGCCCTGAGTGGCTCAACGGGCAAAGACACCACTATGGCCCGAGGATCATGAGTTTGAATCCTGGTCAAGCTGTTTGCCATCAACATCCCTATCACGCTCAGGCGTCTACTGACTGGTCCAATCAGAGCTGGGGACCCTGTGTGCCTTCCTTCAGTCAGGGACATTGCAAAGTGATGGGGAGAGGCCTAACGGAGGGGATGGGCTAATTGGCTACCACTACATTGGGAAGGGGATAAAAAAAAGTTAAATAAAAGTAAGAATGTTTTTAAACAGAACTAATGAAAATGAAGCAGTTATAAAGTTTATCATTAAAAGACTGAAGGCAAAAGGGTTTCTCAGCACACAAACCATTTATTTTTGCTTACTTAGATTTAAATATGAGGCTACAAATGATAACAAGCAAAGAGCCGTTTGGGAGCCGAAAGAGCCGGCTCTTCTTTGGGAGCCGAGCATAAAGAGCCGGCTCACTTAAGAGAGCCGAACTTCCCATCACTAGTGGAAATGCGCCGAACGGATAAAAATGGACCGCGAACCGGAACGGAACCGAAATGTTGCCGGTTGCTCGTTGATGGAAAAGAGCGTAACCAGTCACATGACCACTCGAGCTGATGCTGACGTTGGTGAATTTCCATTGTGGTTCAAGTAACTCTTGACCTGTTTTTGTTAGATGGACTCAACTCTGAGACTTCAGTAGTACAGAAATATTTCAGCTCGTGTTTACTTTGTTTACATATAGTGAACATGAAGATTATTATTATTATTATTATTATTATTATTATTATTATTATTATTATTAACCGCGACCCTGATAAGGATTAAGCGGGTGTGATAATGAATGAATTTATTATTATTATTATTATTATTATTATTATTATTATTATCAGATTATTAGTTGCACAATCCGGTCCAGCAGGGGGAAATGATGCTCCTTCAAAGTGAATTAAAAGCATGTCAGTAAGCAGAAAATAAGCAGAAGTGCGCCATCTACTGGTTTAGGTCAAGAGAACAGACATTTCAACCAGTAAAAACCCTGTTAGACCATCTTATACCAGCACACAGTTCATACTGGTGTGTACAAGGTTTTTGAGGTACAGAATAACACACCAGTACTACAGATGACTATAATACAGCACTTGAGTATTTATGCAGATAATAATAATAAACATTAAAGTTTTATTGTGTTTGTTGGGGGATTATTACTATTATAGTAGTACACAAAATCTAATTTTTAGGACAATTGTAAGTGTTACTACAGTATTTATATAAATTAATGAGCACATCTTCAGGTCATATTTAATCAACATCGTCATTAGAATAACTTTAATAACTTTGTGATAATGACATTTAACCTGATGCTAACTGAAAATTTATTTCATTTAACCAAATATAATAATTAATAAATTAAAATTCAGTTTATATTTCCACCCATTTTCTGTTCACCCCTGCTAACCTGACCTCTATTGTACTGACAACAGAAGCCGGATGATTGCTGATGTTTATGTAGCAGCTTTTCAGTGTAAATCATTGTGACTTCTGACTGGTTAGTTTACTGTCTATGACTCTCTGGGAGGTAAAGAAGCTCCTGGTGTCTCTTTTAGTTTTTGGTGACATGGAGTCTAAAAGTTGGAGGTTTGACATGGACTGTGAGCAGCTCATTTGAAGGACTTTGTGGTCTGTATTTGAGGAATGTCAACTCTTTACCCTTGATAGGATCCTAGAGGGTTCATGGGATTTTGCTCAACCAATCTACATGTGTTTTGTGGATTTGGAGAAGGCATTCGACCGTGTCCCTCAGGGTATCCTGTGGGGGGTACTCCGTGAGTATGGGGTACTGGGCTCTTTGCTAAGGGCTATTCATTTTCTATACAAGTGAAGCAGGAGCTTGGTCCGTATTGCCGGCAGTAAGTCAGACTGGTTCCCAGTTGAGGTTGGACTCCGCCAGGGCTGCCCTTTGTCACAGATTTTGTTCATAATTTTTGTTGACAGCATTTCTCAGTGTAGCCAAGTGGTAGAAGGTGTCCAGTTTGGTGACCTCAGGATTCCATATCTGCTTTTGCAGATGATGTGGTCCTGCTGGCTTCATCAGACCAGGACCTCCAGCTCTCACTGGACCAGTTTGCAGCTGAGTGTGAAGCGGCTGGGATGAGAATTAGTACCTCCAAATCTGAGACCATGGTACTCAGCCAGGAAAAGGTGGATTGCCCTCTCCAGGTTAGGAGGGTGTCTTTGCCTCAAGTGGAGGAGTTTAAGTATCTCAGAGGTCTTGTTCATGAGTGAGAGTAAGAGGGAGGTAGATCGACAGACGGATTGGTTCAGTATCCACAGTGATATCTGTGCCGGTCTGTTTTGGTGAAGAGAGAGTTGAGTCAGAAGGCAAAGCTCTCTGTTTACCGGTCAGTTTACGATCCAACCCTCATCTATGGTCATGAGCTTTGGGTAATGACCGAAAGAATGAGACTGCGAATACAAGCAGCTGAAATGAGCTTTCTTCGTAAGGTGTCTGGGCTCTCCATTAGAGATAGGGTGAAGAGTTTGGACATCCAGGAATGGCTTGGAGTAGAGCTGCTGCCTCTCCACATCGAGACGAGCCAGTTGAGGTTGTTCGGGCACCTGGTACGGATGCCTCCTGGGTGCCTCCCGGGTGAGGTATTTCGGGCATCTCCAGTTGGGAGGAGACCGCGGGGAAGACCTAGGATGCGCTGGTGAGATTATATCTCTCAGCTGGCCTGGGAACGCCTTGGAATCCTCTCATATGAGCTGGAAGAGGTGGCTGGGGAGAGGGACGTCTGGTCTTCTTTGCTTTGGTTGGTACCCCTACAACCTTTACACGGATAAGCGGAAGATGATGGATGGATGCGTTTTGCTGTATTTTATAGTATTTCACTTTATATGACTGCATTTTATTGTATTATACTCTTATTATTTTTTACTGTATTTTATTGTATTTTATGGTATTTCAGTAGTTTGTTTTGCTGTAGTTACTGTAGTGAACAGCAGAAGGCGCTCTGACCACATTCGTTATACAAAACACCGAGAAGAAGAGAAGTGAGGAGAGGAGCGGTAGAGGAGAAATAGAAGAGGAGAGAATTAAAGAGAATAAATAGAGGAGAACTATAGACAAAAGTAAATTAGGAGTGAAGCAGAGAACAGGAGTAAAGGAGGAGGAGATGGGAGCGCGCGCGACGCGGCTGCTGTGGCGCTTTAATGCGGAGGGTCGCGCGCACAAAGAGATCAGCAAACACAAACCTGCACCTGCGCCGAGACACGACACCTACAGACCAGGTACACTAATATGGAGTAGTGATGGGAAGGTGATACCTCAAGGAGTGTATCGACACACTACACAAACTGTGTTGACACTGTGTTGGTCACTCAATAGTGACCCCTGCAGTAGTTATAATATCATTGCAGATAAACAAAATGAAAATAAGTTGGAAAAGCATCCTGAAAACACATCGACTTGTGAAATATTTAATCGACATTTGTTTACTTAAAATATGATCTCATCATTTTATAATTTCATCTGCTCAATTTGTTTGCTGAATTCATTTGTTCTTGAGAAGAGTCTAAAATTAGCTTAAAACCTTGTGTAAATGCTAAACTAACTCTGTAAAATATAGCAAATTTGTCTAATAAAATTCAGCTAAAATGTGCAGCTTATGTATGGATTTTCATTAAAGTGTTAAATAATATAAAAGATGAAAAATTACAATAAAATGCATTCATTCATGTATTTTTATTGAGGAACAAAAGCTTTTGAAGTGTCTTAGCTCCAAGGCGATTTCTCCTCTTAGATACAAGTTCTCCTGCCTTACAAAAAACTCTTTCACAGGGTACAGACGAAGATCAACAGCAAAACTCCATCCAACAAATCCGCGACTTGTCGATACAGTTTGTTATGAACACAATTTGGCGCACCACATCCAAACGATACAGTTCCTGTATCGGTCACGTGATTTTTGTTTAAAGCAATACACACACCAATACGGGGTTTCACTCTTGTGCGTTCGGCACAGTATGGAGTCGGATCAGTCTCAATAATTCACACACCCACAAACAAACAAAATCGTACACGTATGCATACGACTTACATAGTTATGTATACGTCTTCTTACTTACGAATACGATCGAAAAGTGAACACACTAGTCGCGTTTCCACTGACCCTGAAATATCACAAATTAGAATTGCGAATAAATATTAGCTTAATAGAAACACGACAACTTCCAAAAAACTCACGTTTTTCGATAAACGTCTTTTGCGCTAAGATGAGGTGGTTTTTCAGTCGTATCGAAATTGGTTTATAACGCAAAAGTGTAATGGAAACACTTGAAAGGACTTTTTTCGCATTAAGGGAGTTACGTGATCAACAACCGGACGTTTCTATTGGCGAAAAAGACGACGGAGAAAAAGACAACAACAGAAAGTAAGAGGATGAGGATGACGCTGCATATTTGGAATAATGAGGAGAATCCCTGGACAATGTGCAGCTGGCTCCACTATAGATCTCACAGCATCACAAAGTTCATTAAAAGTTGAGTGTGTCATTCTAAAATGTTGAATCCACAGCTCTTCTGTAAAATAATCGACTACAGTTTCCCAAAAACTCTGCATACGTCGCCGCTCCCAAGTGTAAGGGGCTTGTCACTCCAAAGCCTCGATAAGTCGCCGACGTCTCCTCTGATGGCTGATGATGAGCGCTAGTGCCGTGGTAGCAGTATGTACAAAGCTGAAGTATGTGTTTACATCCACGGCCCCTATGTTTGTAATGGCTTATCGCGAGAACAAACATATTCACACGTGATTTTATAATAGTATTTCGCGTTTAATGGGAACACCGCAATTGCGAAACTTGTTTTGTCAAATTTGTTTTTTTCGACAAAACAGAATATCGATAAAGTTTTGCGCAAAACTGCAATGGAAACGCGACTACTGTCAAAAATACTTCTGGGCTTAACGCATCAAGCGAATGAACAATCAATTCAACATAGGGCGCATGTGTGAACCGCTGCTGTTTACAGCTGGTATATTGCAACAGCTTTAATCCTTCTCTCTCTCTGCAGACTTCTTTAAATATTAATTTGAGCACATTGTCTTTATGATTTAATATTACCATGGCAATGTATATTTTTAAGTAAGAGAGACTTGTTTAAGTTTTAGTTAAGAGGCAAAACTTTATTGTAATGAACACTTAAAGCCTGTTCAGACCGTTCCTAATGCAATATGCCACTCAACTCTTGGTACAAGCTGTGGTTATGTCATGCCTCAATTACTGCAACGCTGTGCTAACAGGCCTCCCAGCCTGCACTATTAAATCACTACAGATGGTCCAGAATGCAGCAGCACGTCTGGTTTTTAACCATCCAAAACGGGCACATGTCACCCCACTGCTCATTGAGCGACACTGGCTTCTGATTGCTGCCTGGATCAAACACAAAGCCTTCACGATCGCCTATAAGGTGATGACAGAGCAGGCTCCCTCTTATCTGCACTCGCTGCTAAAAGCTTATGTCCCTGCCCGGTCGCTGCGCTCCTCCACTGAACGTCGCCTTGCTTTGCCTAACATTCACACAAAGCAATCCAGACTGTTCTCCTCAGTAGTTCCCAGATGGTGGAACAAGCTGCCTACCGCCACTAGAGCAGAGGTGTCCCTCACTGGGTTCAAGACACTAAAATCCGAGCTCTTCAAAGAGCACCTGCTCTAGTGATCACAAATACTCCCCATGAGTACTGATATGCACTCAGCATTCAATATCAAAATGTTAATTCTAGTATACTAGTACTAGTAAATACTAGTTCAACTCTAGTATTTTTCGCATTTGTACTTTCCCACTATTGTAAGTCGCTAAATGCAATGTAATGTAATGTAAAGCGAGCTGTGTCTGCTGTGTTGAACAGTTAACCCTCATATTAGCTTCATATTTAACTAGAAAGGGAAAGTTCGTGAATGAACTTTGAAATTGTCTTGAAAAAGCCCGCTAATTACATTATAATGTTAAACTTTCAATAACTCCTGGTTATAATTAATGACTTAATTGGAATAAGACAAAACAATAAAATTAAAATAAAAAAAATAAATAAACAAAAAAATGTAAAACATAAATGAAGATCAAGTAATGAGTTGTTAAAGGCCATTGATTTAAATAAAAAATAGGAATTAGGAATAGGCATTGAAGTTAATAAAAAGTTGCTAAAGTGGATAGAGAAATTTTATAGCATATTATGTAATGTTGATGTTGCCTGATGACTGTGAAGTGGGCTAAAACTGTATAACTACAGCTGTAAAGATTTAGGAAACTGGTTGCTATGGTATCCAAGGTGGTTGCTAAGGTGTTGCTAGGTGGTTGTTATGGAATCTAATTTGGTTGCTAAGCTGTTGCTAAGTGGTAGCAATGTTAATTCAGGTGGGTGCTATGTCACCTAATGCGGTTGCTGTGGCACCCATGGCGGTTGCTATGGGTCTGCACTAGAGCTCTGTTACGTGCCCTGATGCAGTACATCAATTTTGGTGGCTGTTGGGGCACAGAAGCTCTCTGGCTTGAGTGTATGTGAAAATGAATGGAAGTCAATGGGAGGAACGAGGGAAGAAAAGATGACAAAAAGAGGAGAATGGGTCAGTATGGCTCTGGACTAGAGCTCTGTTACCTGCCATGATGTAGTATCAATTTTGGTTGTTGTCTGGCAAAAGGAAGCCTGGAATTTGATATGGGTGAAAATGAATGAAAGTCAATGGGACAAAAAAGGGATGGCAATAAAATGACAAATAAACGAGTGCAGGTCAAAACAACAGTGAATTTGTGCTCGGGGGCCTGCCCTGATATAGTGTATCCGAAACGGTGCGAATCGGTCAAACAGAAGTACAGTAGATGAGCATGCATTTTTGTTCCCCATTCATTCTTAAAGGGAAAAAATTCCCAGATTAAGGAAGCTTTTAGGAAAACCACACATCTGCTCAAAATTCTGTATACAAGCCCGGATCACACAATCGGACTGAACAATCTGGAGTTGGAACGGTGTCGATATCTTGAAAACTGCGGGACAAGAAGTGGGACAAAAATCCGGCAAAAGAAGAAGAATAATATATGAAAATCAAATAACAGTATATTGTGCATTGCTTTGCATTCTTGAGGCCAACTCTAATTTGTTGGACGAACGAGTTCGGGTGCTGGAAGTATTATGTAGTGAGCTGAAGCAGGCTAATGCTAAGCTACACTCTAAAACTATTGACCTCAAATCACGCAGCAGATGCAACAATATTAGTGTTATTGGCGTCCCCGAGTCTGTCGAAAGTCCACGCCCTACTGTTTTCTTTTCAGAATTTCTATCGGAGGTATTTGGCGATGTACTTTCCTCTCCACCAGAGGTAGACCGAGCTTACTGGACTCTGGCTAACAGGCCTCAAAATGCTAACAGGCCTAGGGCGGTTATCATCAGGCTACATTACTTTCAAGTAAAGGAAAACATCATTCGTGAGGCTCGCTCTAGAAGAGGCAACCTGCAGTACAGTGGTCACCCTATTGCCATCTATGAGGATTATGCCCCGGAGGTCATTGAACAGCGCGCTACATACAGAGAGGTGCTTAAGAAACTGGATAATGCTGGCCATCGCCCGGTGCTACGGTTTCCTGCCAGGCTTTTCATCTCCTCTTCCAACAGCGACAAGAGAAGGCTCAACTCAATTGCTGAAGCGGAGGACTTCCTCAGATCCCTGTGAGCCCTCGAACAAATGTGGCTCGTTTTTACAATCAATTGGGGAGTGTCATTGGCGTGTTGGCCTCATCTAATTTGCTCCTTTCGTAAGGGTTAACCTCTTGACTTAGTGCTTGGTGACCAAGCTTTAAGTTCAGTTCAGTTTGGGGATTTTGCCAATTGGTCTAGATGTGGGTGGATTTTGGGTATGCTTATGGAGTGCTGGATTGTTCTCTGTGGATGTGTGTGTGTATGTGTTGTGTTTTTTTTTGTTTTTGTTTTTGTTTCTCTCCACTATCTCCTCACCCAGCTCGCCTCTTCCCCCTGTCTGTTTCTGACAGGAAGCAATGCTTTGCTAACTCTCAATGTACAGTTCTCCATGTCACATCAACCTGGCTGCTAGGTCCTATAGCCTTCGGGTGATTTCCTGGAATGTCAACAGCCTGAACAAAGCTGATAAAATGGGTAAGGTCTTCTCTCGGCTCAAACACCTTCAGGCTGACAATCTTTTTACAGGAAACTCATCTTAAAACTTCAGAGTTTCTCCGCATCAAAAAGCCCTGGATGAATCATCTTTTTCATTCCAAATATTCAGTTTGAGCAAAGGGGGCAGCCATCATTATTCATAAGGATGTTGATTTCGACCCTACAGTCATAATTTCAGATCCAAATGGTCATTTTGTAATTCCATCTGGCATCTTGCAGGGCCTACCAGTAACGTTGGCCTGTATGTATGCTCCCACCTTGGATGATGTTGCTTTTTTTAATCATTTTTTCCTTAGCCTTCCTAATGTAGATACCCACCATGTGAATATTGGGGGTGATTTCAATTTGGTACAAGATACATTACTAGACAGATCCTCCCCCAAGCAAGTAACCATGTCCAAATCTGCAACTCGAGTCCTAAAATATGCCTCCCAGCTTGGTCTCTCTGATCCTTGGAGAGTTGCTCATCCCCTTGACAAAACTTTTTCATTCTTCTCTGGTGTTCATCACACCTACTCTAGAATAAATTTTTTTGTTAGTCAATTAATTGATGTCACAGGTCTCTTCGTCGGTATATCATCCCATCGCTATCTCAGACCATGCTCCCATTACTATTGACCCAGCGGGCTCTACCAGACTTAATAGCCCAGGACCAGACCGGCTTCATGGAAGACACTCCTTTTTCAACACAAGACGGCTGCTTAACATTCTTTACTCTCAACCATCCAATTCTCCTGAGGTGGTGGTGTCACTTGACGCAGAGAAGGCCTTTGATGGAATTGAATGGAATTATCTGTTTTATATCCTTCAGAAATTTGGATTTTGTTCTGCCTTCATTTCTTGGATTCGTCTGTTGTATTCAGCTCCAATGGCATCAGTTCTGACCAATTGAACTCTTTCATCCCCTTTCCCTCTCCAACGTGGAACCTGCCAAGGGTGCCCTTTTTCTCCTTTGCTGTTTAATTTGGCAATAGAACCACTAGCCATTTGGTTACGCCATCATCAGGTATTTGAGGGAATCACGTGTTTCAATTCCGTTCACAAGCTCTCCCTCTATGCAGATGATCTCCTTTAATATATATCCAATCCCATTCACTCACTTGTCTCAATACTGGAAATCTTTCAACAATTTGACAAGCTATCAGGCTATAAGTTAAATCTTCAGAAAAGTGAGCTGTTCATGGTCAAACTCTTTTCCCTTTAGAATTGCTCACAGTAAATTTAAATACTTAGGCATTACTTTTACCCGCTCATTTAGTGATCTGTTTAATGAGAACTTTGGCCCTTGTTTGGATCTGCCACCGTGAGCCTTGAAAAATGGGCCTTTCTCCCCCTGTCTCTTGTTGGATGCATCAAACTTATTAAAATGAATATTCTGCCTAAATTTTTATACCTATTTCAACATATTCCCACTCTGATCAATAAAACTTTTTTTGTTAAACTGGATAAAACACTCTCTCCCTTTATCTGGGGCAACAAGCCCGCAAGTCTGAAAATTGTGTCCCTTCAACATCGGAAGATTGAAGGTGGGCTGGCTATGTCTAATTTTTGTAATTACTACTGGGCCTGCAACATTCAGAAACTTTTATATTGGACTAAAGGTACTTCCTCCTCAAGTCCACCTTGGACCCAGCTTGAACTATCTTCTTCACAACACTCTCTTCATTCCCTTATTTGTTCCAAACTACCCATCTCAATTAAGGGGCTCTCTGCCAATCCTGTTGTTCATGATTCCTTTAAGATTTGGCTCCAATTCAGGAGACATTTTGGTCTTCATAATGGTACCATTTTCACTCCTATTGTTCACAACCCTCAGTTCTTGCCTGCATGCACAAACGCAGCCTTTTAGTTATGGTCAGAAAAGGGCATTAAGACCATCAATGACCTTTACGTTAATGGTGTTTTTACATCTTTCCCTGATCTGATGGAGAAGTTCCAGTTACCCTCCAGCCACCTATTTCGTTTTTTTCAAATCAAACATTTTGTACAGTGACTTTTTCCTCACTTTCCCGGGCACCCTCCTTAGTCCATGATTGATCACATTTTTGTTTGCGACCCAACTCAAAAGAGACTGATTTCTACAATCTACTACACGATACTGGCCCAGCTAATGCCCTTAAACTGACCTGGGAGCACGTCCTGGCAATATCCTTCTCTGATGAACAGTGGTCTCTTGTCCTAAATGGTTTATTCATCTTCTATTTGCACAAGACACTGGCTACTACAATTTAAAGTGCTGCACAAACTTCATTTCACTAATGCCAAGCTAGCCAAAATTTTTCCAGGTCACTCCAATGCCTGTGCCAGATGTGGGCATTCTCCAGCAAATCATTTACAAATGTTCTGGTCCTGTTCTAAACTGTCAGCCTTTTGGTCTGATATCTTCATTACACTCGGTCGGGCACTGGGAGTTACTTTAGATTTATATGCTTCTCTAGCTATTTTTGGAGTTTCCTTTGAACTCTCAATCTCTCCATCAAAGCAGCATGTGCTGGCCTTTTGCACCCTTTTGGCCAGACACGCAATTCTCCTAAAATGTAAATGCCCCTCTCCCCCCACCCACAATTGGTGGCTTTATGAGATATTGAATTGCATTAAGCTGGAACAACTGCAAGCATTCAGGACAGGCTCACTAAAGACATTTATTCAAACATGGTTACATGTTTACAAGCACATAGGAGAGTACAACATCACTCCAGACTATTGAATGGAAGGCCCAGTGGATGAGAAACTTAATCTTTATTTATTTTATTTTTATTATTTATTTTTTTATTAATTTAACTTTTGAATTTATTTAAGTATTCATTTTATTTCATTTTACACTTACAGGCACTTTCCTGTGTGTGCGAGCGTGTGTGTGTGTGTGTGTGTATATATATATATGTATGTTTGGTATGTAGGAGGCATGTGTAAATATGCATGTTCCTACTTTGTCTATTTCAGGTTTACAAAATTCCATATGTTCCATAGGTTTAATTTATGTTTAATAATTCTTTTATAATGTGTGGGTTGGGGTGGTGGTGGTAACTAGTCCTTTATATGCTGGGAGGTTCTTTTTTTCTATTATTATTATCATTAATTTATTTTTTCAATTCTCCTGTTTATGGCTAGTTTTAGAATCCTTGCTGACTAGTTCAGGGGTCGGCAACCCGCGGCTCCAGAGCCGCTTGTGGCTCTTTCATCCTTACGCTGCGGCTCCGTGTGGCTTGGGAAAAAAATTATAAGTATTTAATTGAAGTTGTATTTATTTGTTTTCGTTCTTTTTTATTGTAGTGGCTCTAAATTGTAAGATTATTATGAGCTTGAAATATTAAAATAAAATATATATTTGTACGTATTTTTCTGCGTCAGACTTGCCGAAAGCCAGTATATGATGAAAGTGACGTCCTATGGCCCTGATTTGCAAACGCTGTTCGCAGAGGTTCAGGAGCAGAAGTCGCATTAACTATGGAGTAAGATCACTGTAAAAAAAATTCACACAAGCACAAATTAAATCATAGACCTATGTATAAGACTTAAATTATTACGGGTATTGAAATATTATGTTTTCTTACTTACGAATACGATTGAAAAGTGCAAAAACACTCGCAAATACATCACTGGACTTCTAGGCCAAACGCATGCGTATGTGTGATAGTGGTTAGCAGCCTAGGCCACACTCAATAGAACGCTTCATATCTAAATATGAACATGAAATACACTAACGAGGAAGACAGATGTTGAAGAAGAGAAAATAAGAAAAGTAGCCTGTAGTGCTACTGCATTTTAAATTATGATACCTAATATGAATGCAATGATCGCTATTATTAATATCAGTTATGTTATATACTATAGCACAATGTTAGATTTAACTAAGGATGTAAATCTGTGTCAGTAGTTTGATCAAAGGAGGATGGATCCCCTTTGTGAGTCTGGTTCCTCCCAAGGTTTCTTCCTCCAGCCTTGAGGGAGTTTTTCCTTGCCACTGTTGCCTTCGGCTTGCTCACATTGGGCTTAGATTCAGTTTGTTTGATATTAAACACCGTATTTTCCGGACTATAAGTCGCTCCTGAGTATAAGTCGCACCAGCCATAAAATGCGTAATAAAGAAGAAAAAAACATATATAAGTCGCACT
>BRDA01014114.1:0-25734 GCA_036984385.1 Crenuchus spilurus
TATTAGATGTTGGCATCTCCACATCATTGCATTCAGTTTTTATTCACAATTTGTTTAGTGTCCCAACTTTTTTGGAATCCGGTTTGTATTTACATGCACAACAAAAGAGAATGGAGGCTGGAATTTCTACAAGGAAACCACCAAATATCTTATTTTCTTTTAAAAGCTCATAGTCTTGATTTGTGATAAGTCATATTAAATGCATCTCACTTTATTTGACAACACTCCTCTAAAGTATCATTAAAAGGTCTTAGAAGAGATAATGTTTAGTTTTGCTTTACTAAGCCAGTCTATAGTCACAATTGTGTTTTAGCATTTTGGCTATTTTAGTACGTAATTATGATTGGAGCTGTAGCTAAATTCCATCCCTACATAGCACCCTAATACATGTTAACTTTAAGTTTGTTGATAATCTGCTGAGTTCATTTGTTTTGGAGAGTCAGAAACTCTTAGTTCTCCTGAGAAGAACCTGAACATGTTTAATACTGATCTTAACATACTCAACACTGTTACTGAATATACCTGCTGTTTAATACATTTAAGTACTGCACTTTTAGACTGAGGTTAAAATTAGGATTAGGATTAGGTTTTGGGTTGAGATTAAGGTTCGGATCTACTTAATGTAAGTAATATATTAACAGTATGGCTACAAGATAATGCAATGTAATGTAATCAGATGCTGCTCTTTCACTGATATATTGATGTTAGTGATGATCTGTTGAGAATTTATTAAACATCTGCAAAATAAAGATTTTTTTCCAAGTTAATGAAATACATGATGATGTGATAAATATTGTGATCTCAATACCTACCAAAATAATCGTGATTATTATTATTATTTATTTACTCGTGCACTAGTGTCTAACAGTTTAGTCTTGTTTAGTAAATGCTGGCTAGCTGCAGATGTAGGTAAAATATAAAGTAAAACGCAGACTGTTACAAATAATTATTAGCTCTGTGTTCTTATTAATCTTTCTAATGTTTCTTCCTGTCAGTCATAGTGAGAGTGATTTCAGGAAATGTGCTGTCTGAACTCATCAAACAGGCTTTGATTCCGCGAGATTCATTCACAGCCTTTGGCGTCTCCTCCCGTTCTATATCCAATTAGAGCCCACTTCCCCGTGCAGGCGAGCCAATCAGAGCCGTCCACGAGGTTCTGGTCAGAGGCGGAGACAGCTTTTCTAAATTGACATACAGTCCAGCCAATAGCCTCCTGACAGTTCTATGCACGCGTGGGCAAACTGAACACATCAGCCAATCAGAGACGGTGTAAGGAGAGGCACTACAATAACGGCCTTCGTCCTCCGTAGCCACACGTGATGTGCTGTAGTTGCAGGCGGTTTGCTACATGAGAAAGCAGCGGTGAGTAACACTCAAAATACTCAAAATTACTGCTTTTACACATTTGCGTGCTCTCGCTTTGTTCCAAAACTTTGAATGTGTTTCATCCATAGAACTCAGTTCTATGAGTATGTTCGTATATTCGTACAGTTTGAGGTTCTGCGTGGCTCTCAGGCCGGTTACCTCGCTACCACTGAGCGATACGTTAACGAATCGGTTCTTCTGAACCGACTCCCATGAAGCATTTGGTCGAATATATTCGCGAATGAAACGTGTAGTTTTTGTAGCTTATGCAGTGATTGTGTCCGCGTCTATTTGTTGAAGGCTTAAATATAAACCTACATAGTTTTACACTATAACACTCTACAGCTTCTTGGCATATTTAGATCATGCTTATTCAAATCGGGTTTTGCTCGATTTTTTTACGTGAAGTGTTCAAAAGAATCGGTTCTGCATAAATGATTTGAACTTCAGCTCACTCTATAGTTAGCTTGTTAGCTAGCTGTGCTAACCGCACAGGTGTCAGGGGAAATAGCTGAACGTTAAACGTTCTGGGAGGAAAATGCAGATTTTCTGTGAACTCTGATAAATCTATGTAGTTTAAAAGATCAAAGAAATGTATGAAAACGTGTTGTTGTGGTATGTTATGTAGCAGTTAGCTCATTGGAGGAGGAGGGCTAATGATTGGAGAGATTGCGCACTGGCTCACTGACTTGCTAGCCTCGGGTCCGTGCAGGTCATTGAAATGATTTTTGCTAAATGTGAGCTTTTTATTTATTTTTGTACAGTCTTTTACACACTTTTGCTTCAGTCAATTGCTTTGGGTTAAAGCTCTGAGCTGGGGGTCAGTGTCGACCTGAAACATTTTAGAGTAATATTTGGTTTTGGGCTGAAGTGTATAAATGTATATGTGAATTTATGTTTCTGTAGTTTAGTGTTGTGTTTACACATTTCCCCATTGTTATTGCTAATGTTGAGCATGTTTGTATGACAGAAATCTATACATTTTGTCAGTTTAGAGTAGGGGAAGTTCAGATCAAGAGGTCAAGGTGAATGAGTTTTGACACTGTCACAGTGTAATTGCCAGTTTTAATTGGTAATAATTGGCTTTTAGTTTTTCCTCCTGTGTCCTCATACATGCAGAAGTCATGTTACAATACACAGTAAACCAAGACCGTGCTTAATTAAGAGCTTAAGGTCTCTCTGACTAGTTGAGGTTTTGGACATCATGTTGCTTATTATAAACTACAAATATCAATACAACCTCAGCATGACAAGGTTTGCTACATTTGAATAGCCATAAAGGTACTTTCTAGTTCTTAAAAGGCAATAGTGATGAATCTAAAGAATGATATTCTCCCATGAAGAGGTCTTTACTTTCTAATTTCAGAACTTCCCAACTGCTCATATCTTGGCAAACTAGGTCAGATCAGCCTTCAAGCCATCTTAGCATTATCTGTAGCTTATTTTTATAGCTTAAGTTGTGCTGACAGCCGTTTGAGCTTATATTTTTGTAAGTTAAACTGTCTGGGCTTATGTGTCTTGTGTCTAGGCTTTGGCCTTTCACCCACCCCCTTCTGTAATGCATGAATCCTAGGCCTGGCTGAGTGCGAAAACTTTTTCATGTGTGTTTGAATGAAGTTATATGAAAATGCTGTGTATTAGTTACACAGTATGTACACTGAATGGAGAGGTTCTACTGTGATGCATCTTTTAGTATGAGACTGAGACAAGACAAGTCTGTGCATGACGTGGGCCAACTAACTGAAAGTAAAAATGTCCATTTAGTCTATATGTGGTCCTCTTAAGCATTGCTTAGGCTCACAAATTGTAACAGTTGTTCTCTTAAGCCATACAAGTCATTTGAATAAGCAAAGGCTATTATTTATTTGCATAACTTCTAGTTTGGGGTGTTGTACTTTTGTAGATTAGTATCTTTTTTGGTTGCATTGATGGTCTTTGTGGGCTTAGAAATAGTGCTGCAAAATGTATTGAAGTTTAGTGCTATTTTTGGGCTACAAAGCAGTTCAGTTAGGTCAGTTATAAAATAATTGACTGATTGCAGTTACTTGAGAATCACAATTATTTAATCTGACCACAGTTATTTGCATGTTTATTAGATTTTGTTCACATTATGTCAAAAACAAACATGGTAGTATTGTTCATAATCATCAGTGTTTGAACTTTTTAACAGTCCCATGTATTATTTAGGATTTTCCTAAACCTGCCAGGCCAAATCTACATTAACTACATACAATAAATCTGTGGTGTCTAAATTTTTAACTGGTCACTGTTTAAGTTAAATTGACTGTTTTAACGTGTCTAAAACTTCTAGCATAACTTTAGCTTAAATCATGTCTTGTAGCATCGTCCACTTGACGGTTAACACACTGGAATCAAAAGATTATTAATCAATTTCTGCTCATCCCTGTGATCTTTTCAGGGCAGTCATAAAATATGGATATATGGTGAATATTTTCTGACCAATTGAGTCTCTCCTCATATCTGTTCATCTTTATACAATTTACACTAAACACAGCTGCTCACCCTCACCACTTCAGAGCGTAATACGTTTAAGTTTCTATCAAGTCTAAGTGAGCAGCAATATCTGATCCCTTTCAAATATTTTTTTTGGCTCAACAATGTCTGTTTTTCCCTTACAGAAACTAATTTACTCTCTTCTACATTATTTTTGTTGCAACACTTGTTGCCTCAACTGTAAATTGGCCTGAAGACTGCAAAATGAATTGCTTGTTAATCTAGATCACCTTAATATTGTTCAAATGAGCTCAGAGTTACAGCATTTTTCTGTTGTGAGCTGCAATTTCTAGTTTAGTTGTGGACGTTTCAATGAATTCAAGACATTCACATGAAATAACAAAGACTAATTATTTTGGTCATATGTCCTCGCCCAACAGCGATTCAACAATAAGTTAATACACATCCGTAAATGGCAGTATGGAAACACACCAGTCTGTTTACAAATGGCACAGTATCACTGAGTATAGGCAGCAGCTGCTGGGAAATGCCTTTTGGATTCGGCAGTGATTCCATTAAGAGGGTCATGCTGCAATGATGGGTCATGTTGCAAACTTAAGGTCTTAGGTTGACACCAGTAGATATGCACCAAAATGGAGTGTTTGGGTCCAGCATGTTGACCTGTAAGTAACAGCTGTTTGTGGATAAGTGTCATACCAATAATATAAACAAACTGTTTTAATGTAATTAAAGTTATGGCAATGTTACAATATGTCCCTTGGTGGTCACAGAGTGGTACAGTTAAGTCTATAGAATAGTTATCTTCTGTCTTCTATGTTATTTACCTATTTCAGCGTATATATAAATAATAAATTAACATGTAACAATGTAACCATTCATTCATTCATAAATTGGCTGCCATCGATATCACGAAACCCTATTTTTTGGTATTTTCATAACTATGTCTCTCACCTCTTAAACAAGCTAGTACTGATGGAGTGTAAAGCCGGTTTATTACTTAATTTCAGGGACAGATGGGTATCCCTTGGGGCAATTATCATACCCTCCCCCCTGTAATACTCCACTTTGACCAAGGGCACACACACACACACACAAGCAGTGGTACTGTAGTACACCCCTCCTGCCCCTGTAGCGTTGCTAATCCCAGCAGCTAGCTCTTAAAGTTTTAACACCCCACTGAGCTAGCTAACATTACTCAGTGACGTATGGTTTAGTCATTTGTCCTTTATTCCTGAAGTATTGTTACATTTGGAGTTCCTGTGCAGATGGTCTGTTTGTTCTTCCTGATATTAAACTGGATTTGCGAAGCTGGGAACTGTATGGCATAAACTCAGTTCAATCCTCTGAACACATTTAAATAATACTGCTTATGTGTTTATGTATTAGATGT
This sequence comes from Crenuchus spilurus, assembly GCA_036984385.1. Classification (NCBI taxonomy): domain Eukaryota; kingdom Metazoa; phylum Chordata; class Actinopteri; order Characiformes; family Crenuchidae; genus Crenuchus; species Crenuchus spilurus. The sequence goes on from BRDA01014114.1 coordinate 5,231, forward strand.
GTAATGATGCTCTTAACCCATGATTTTGTATTCTCAAAATATTTTGAGTGCAATTTGAATGAAGGACAGTTACAACCCTTGTCCTGTTATTGTTCTGCTTACTCTAAATCCAGTTAAACAGACTTATGTTGTCATATTTATAGTATTATGCAAATGTTTGCTTGCCTCTTTTTAAATTTTCATGTTTTTTAGTCTGTTAACATTGTGTCTAAATGCTTTTATTACATTGTGACAGATTTTCTTCTTTCTCTTCATTCATATTGTACTTTAGCTCAGGAGTACTTTTGGTGGTGGTGGCGTTTGTTTGGGTAAATTTACTATGGTGACCTGTTGCTAGCGTCTGGCGTTGGCACCTCTGGTTCGATCTCTCTAATCCTGAGTGTCTTAAGCTCATTAGGGGAACATTCTGTGAGATATGCTGTGTGTGTGTGTGTGTGTGTGTGTGTGTGTGTGTGTGTGTGTGTGTGTGTGTTAGAATTATCAAGGGATGTGTGTGCTATAGGTATAGTGATTATAGTGGGCTTTCTAATTTATGTTAAACCTCTTCTGTGATCTGGACTGTTGCTGGAATGAATTAATTGTGCTGAAGTTTTGAATTAGAATTTATTTGTACATGGACTCTTCCTGCTTCCTAAGATGGAAATGAAATTAAGTTGGTGTCCTCCTTCAGGGCACAAGTCTCTCTTCTCTCAGCTTCCTGTCACAGTAGTTTTAACTGGAAGAGCATAAGTGGACAGTGATATTTACTGAGATCTACTGAGCAGTTCAAAAAACGCTTGTTTCCCATTTTAAACTTTTCAGATCTATTTGTTAATTAACAGGAATTTAAGTCTATTGGATAGATTAATAATCACATAAGCTTCATATTATTTTTCCTATATTAATCAATCAAAAGATCCAGCAGTACAAAATGTTTACTGATGAATAATTAACCATGCTGAGCCTTTCTTATATTCTGATTACCGGAAAAAGTTTAGCAAGGCAGATTTTTAATAATCAGTTCTGTGGATATAAATTAAAGCCCTCACCATTACTTTTGTTGTCAAATGTGTATTTGATAGAACACAGATTCATCTGTTATTTATAAGTGTAATCTCTGTAATCCATGCACTACTCTTCAGTTGTAGGAAAAATATAGTGTTAAATTGGTGCAACATATTTTTGTATTAGACAGTGTTACGTTTATACATAGAATTGATTGCCAAAATTTACTATTGAAATGTTTCAATACTTTTGATTCTTGGTGCTACTTTGTTGACTGAATGTAACATTTGAGGAAAAAATGTATGGAGTACACTTAATTGAATATGTGCAATAAAATGTGAAAAAAAGTTTTCTGTAAGGATGTTTTCACTTTTCACATGCATAATGTAACTAGGGGTGCACAAATGTCTGCCTAGGTTTTTAGTGGTAATCTATGACTTTAACACTAGATTATAGAAACATTTGTTCCTCAAGAATAACAAAATTGAGAGAATCTGAGAGAGGGCACAATTCACAGAAACTTTGATGGTCCGTGATCTGTGCATTTAAAATGTGTGGTGAGGTAAATAACGCACTTACAGTTAATGTGTACGTGTGTAATCTGATTGGCTTAAACCTCCTTAAGGAAAAAGGGCTGAGGCTGCAAAATTCACTGTCACTGTGGTGATGGTAGTCAAGACAGTACTGGGATGGTGACACCCACTTTGTGCCCAACAGTCTCACTTTAGCATTGTTGACATTAGACAAAGAGTCATAAAATGACTACTGTCTGTGTACCTTTAACTGTCCTGTAGGTAGCTGTGGAGCTAATCTTGCCATATCTGTAATTGTCAGTTAAGGTAATATAGAATTTAGTCGTCACTGACAGTTAAATAAATGCTCAGTAAGCGTGTTTCACATAGAAATTTTTATTAACACAGTGGTCATGAGACAGTGGGTAGATCATGTAGTAATATTATATTTTATTATTAAGCTTATCAGAAATATGACACATTGAAATGACTTCTTTGATTGTAAAAGCCATGAGGAGTCGTCCTCACAGTTAGTGGTGTCCTACCCTCCCAATCTTAAAATGTAACATTTATAAGAAGCATAAAAAACTAAATTAAAACAAGAGATTAAAATATCATTTAATAAAAGAACAAATCAATCCCTATGCTTAGCCTAATGGTCCCCCTTGGAAAACTCCAAAGCTGGGATCATGGTTAGACTCTGCTGTCCTTAGATCCTCTCAGCACTTCATATTATGAGAGCTATCATTTTTATAAAGATTCAAGCAAAAATACATTCACACTCCATGTCTTACTGTAACAGAGCTCAGTAGGAGGATTTAACATATGCATATTTATACACCATTACGGAAATAAAATTAAAAGCAGTACAAAAGTAACAAAGTAAATGAGACAGTGATAAACATAATGAATGTTACCTAACCTTTTAAAGCACTGAGTTTTTGTTCTGAGTTGTGCTCACTTGTTAACTGCAGTAGTTAAAACTACCCTCTGTACTTTAAACTAAAGTTATCAGCCGAAATTCTTGCCATGGCTCAAAACCTCCTCACTATGGCTTTAACTCTCATCAATCATGCTTAACACTACTCACATCTTTGTGAAATATACAAGAAATAAAAGTTTGTTATGCTTTATTCAGAGCCTGCAGATATGTACATACAGTCATGGCCGAAAGTGTTGGCACCCCTGAATTTTTTTCCAGAAAATGAAGTATTTCTCCCAGAAAATTATTGTAATTACACGTTTTGTTATACACATGTTTATTTCCTTTGTGTCCGGCCCATTTTTGGAGTTTTTCCAGTTTTTTGTGTTGTTCCAATACACACAAAGGAAATAAACATGTGTATAACAAAACAAAAAATGTGTAATTGCAATAATTTCCTGGGAGAAATACTTCATTTTCTGGAAAAAATTCAGGGGTGCCAACACTTTCGGCCATGTCTATATTTACATATTTATCTTTATTTATCGCATCACAGTGGGTCTTTTTACATCAACTCTTTGATTCATTGTGTTTTCATTTAATTCTCTTAGTTGTTTTATTTCCATTTGAATATTTGTTCAGTATGAACTGTTTAGCATGTGAGTCCATGTACACCGTACTTGCTGAAATGAAGTGATTTCTAATTCTCTCTTCTTTTTCTTGATTCTCAGACTATGGAGCTGAAGGTGCAGTTGTGTGTCCTGCTGGCTCTGAGCCTGTGTGTGACTCTGCAGGTCAGGGCTCAGGAAGAGGATATGGATGTAGAAGTGGAAGATGATGTTGGTGGAGATGATGATCTGCTTGATGGAGAGAATGAAGAAGAGGAGAGACCTGGCCCTGTGTCCCCCCCTGCACCTACTGTAAGATCATTAGCTCCTCAGCTACTAACCTCACAACTCCTGTATTAGTTGCAAACACTACTAAGCACTGTACTTAGCATGAAGGTGAAGTTTAGCCCAAATGGTATACGCAAAAGAAATAGGAAGTGGACTTTTAGCCATATGTGACTGTATTTTATTCCCATAGTATACAATGATATAACTCAATGCATATACAGGAGTTAGCTGATTATTAAGGGTAATCTGGATGGTTCCTGTGTGGATACCTCAGAATATTTGTTGGTTTGTGTTGAGTGCAGTAGTGATTATACCTTTTACTCTCCACGAAGAACATTACTTGATAAAGCAGGACTTAAGAGAACAAACTGACTTTTATTACTGCAAATATGTCAAGCCAAACGGTATTATGAGAAGAACTCGATGTAAACTAAGACCTATCTACTATTTAAAAATGTGCTAAGTGACTCATCTTGTAAAAGTTTTTTTTTATATGTATATATAAATAATGTATTTAATGTAAAAGCTGACATTTTGAAAATTAAGCTTCTTTTGTCCATAGAAACTAAGCCGTTTTGAATTTTATTTGTAATGTCATTAAAATTTACCTAAGTAGGTGACACATTTACATATACACTTATATGTATCTAGCAATCTGCCACCCTGAACAGTTTAGCTTCAGCCTTAATCTTGCACCTTTAGAGTTATTTGAATATCGCAGTCATGTGTGTTGGAGCTGACCTCTCCAGGGTGGTAGATCTCCAGGACCAGATTTGAGTACTACAGGTTTAGACCAACACATTTTGTGTTTAAAATTTTTTTCACAATTTATTTACTTATTTTGAGGAACAAAACATGGCAGCCAGTGAGAATAAACCATTTACATGTGTCAGTCTTAAAGACACAGTAACAAAGTGATGAGTTTGATTTTAAGTGATGGTGAGGTTAGAAAATAGGCAAAATCATTACTTTTGAATACTTTAAACCACAAGTTTTTCTAGTTCACATCAAAGATTTATCTAAAAAAATACAATATGGTCCCTTTAAATCTGTGTAAATACTTCTCGCAGATTAGTGGATGACGAAGCATATGTATCTGAACCAAAATACCTTTTTAAAACCATGTTATCTAGTGAGTCGTGTGAACCTGACTTCTGAATAAGCCTACTGACCTAGTTACAAACTTAGAAATTGTCTAATCACTCACCTCTCTGTTCCAAATCCAGCCTTGACTTCACAGCAGTAATGTATGGTTGTAAGAACAGATGTATATCTGTAATAGTTTGTCGAGGTTTCCATTTTGTATCTTTACATTGGTTATAGAGAATTCTGAATTTGTTGCCTCATTCTTATTTATTCCCTTAACACCTCTGTTATAGGTGACATATAAAGCTCCTGAGCCAAAGGGAGAGCACTTTTTTGCTGAGTCATTTGACAAAGGAACACTTGATGGGTATGGAATATTTAATTCTGCACATAACCAAAAAAGATGACCGTGATGCATATTTTGGTTTTTTAAAACATATTTATTTACTTTTATTAGGTGGGTTTTATCCCAGGCCAAGAAGGATGGCATTGATGAGGAAATTGCCAAGTATGATGGTAAGTATTTATTGAAATGTAATTTTTGCAGTCATGTTTTTCCTTTCTCTCTCCACAGACTATTATTCAACTTAATGTTTTACAGAACAGTATATAAATGAATCATTGCACCTGTTTTGTCAACCAGTCTTGACAGCTACAGTACAAACATTACATTACACTTTTCTTAGTACATTGTAACAAGGGTGTAAGAAAACTATACAGTTGAGTATTGTGCTGTTATGTTTTATGATACTATATCAGTTCTCATACCGCCTGGATTTTTAATTAACAGTTTACATGTAAAGACAGGTGGCAGGCAGTGGTTAAACTTGTGTTGAGTTTAAACCTTCAACCACTAGATGGCAGTGCTGTAATCTATCTTCAGTCATTACTCAATGGAAAGGAGTAGTGTTTGTGTGTGTGTAGGTAGGTTTTATGTGTCAGTCTGATTTGTCAAAGGGTAGATATAAGTAGATATTGTAGTATTGCATATTATGTTATAGTAATAATGTTGTGTGTGTGTTTATTTGAGATCAGCATAGATCAATCAACATAAATCAACCAATTTAGCCAATATGATTTTTCACACAACGGAATTTGACCTCCGCATTTAACCCATTCGTGCAGTGAAAACACACACACTAGTGAACACACTAGACTGTGAGAATTTGTGCCTGAAGCGGTGGGCAGCCCTTATCCGCCGGCGCCCGGGGAGCAGTTAGGGGGTTAAGTGCCTTGCTCAAGGGCACTTCAGTCATGTCCTGTCTGGGGATCGAACCAGCGTCCTTCTGGTCACAAGACCAGATCCTTACCACTAGGCCATGGCTGCCCTATTTACCTTCATTTATTTGCAGGTAAATGGGAGGTTGAAGAGATGAAAGACTCGAAGCTTCCTGGTGATAAAGGCTTGGTACTGAAATCCAGAGCCAAACATCATGCCATCTCCGCTCTGCTTCTACGACCTTTCACCTTTGATACTAAATCCCTTATTGTCCAGTGAGTATACATATTCATCATCACTGTCATTAGAAATTGTTGTAACCCAGTAAAATTATCATTTGAAAATGTCTGCTGTTTGATGTATAAACATTTCATGACAAGCAGAACACTGAAATTACTCTTTTACAAAGGGGTTATTGTCAGCCAGCAATGAAAGCATTTGCTCAAAATCTTTATTAAAAACTGAGATTCTGTTTGTCAAAAACATGAAAGTTACAGTGAAATTATAACGCTAACAAGCTTAGAACAGCTTTATCATTTGTATAGAGGGGAAATTTGTCAATGCATAAAAACCTTAAATAACCTGAGAGTGGAGTTGCTTTTGAGGAAAGCTTGCAATTTAGTTGAGCAGCTCACTGGAAGGTCATGACATTAAATATGCCTAGTTTCTGGCAAAGTATGTATCATTACATATTACTACAACTGACGCAAAATTAAAAATGCTTCCTTTACCTAAAATTAAAACTTTAAAACAAACAAAAAGTGCAATTGTTGCTCTCTTATTTTATAACTGAAATGAATTGAAAGTGAAAATCAAATTAAGCAACTTAAAAAACAAAAGCTAGTGAAAAATTCAGACCTAAAATAAAAATAACTTGGTGTAGGAAAAAGATATCCTAAACTATTCCATGTTGATATTTAGGTATGAAGTGAACTTCCAGACTGGTATTGACTGCGGTGGAGCCTACGTCAAACTGCTGTCCCAAGGCCCAGACCTCGACCTGGTAAGAGTGTCCAATTCAAGTTGGAAGTTGAAGGTTTTTAAGATGTTTAAACTGTGTTTGTCTAGAATCATTTCTGTAGTGCATTATAGATTTAGAATAACTTTGTTGAGGTGCTTTTTCAAATGAAGTTCAGAAAAAAATTACATTGGAACTTGAGAAGCTTAATACAGCATCCACACAACCTCTACTTATAATTATTAGTTAAGGTTTTTTTAAACAAGTCTTCTGCCTTGTGCTATGTGAGAGTAGTGTAGGCCTCATATGTTTGAGAAAGCTTTGTGTGCTCTGTGGCTTTGCATAGTGATAGTGAGGTAACCCTTAAAATAGAAATTGATGGAACAAAGCAAATGATGGCTACTGGTATGCCTGTAGTACTCACATAAAATGGAAGCAGGAGGGTGACTTACATTGCTGCAGCAATTTATTCAGCCCTAATGGGGAACTGCTCATTATCTTCTAGTACATGTTTTTATCTGCATGTATCTGGATATGGATTAGCAGCATTCTATAAAATATTTCTCCAAATAAGAACACTTGCATGAGCCTCTATCCCAATAAGGTCAACACAGAAATGACTCAAGAAGAAATTAGCAGCATGCATATTGTACATAAAAAAAAAAATAGAGCACCGAGTGCTGAAAGTGTTTGTAGCACGTGGGGTAACTTCTGTGTAGTGTCATGCTACTCAATACCAATTAGATACTCTTGCTCTTTAAAACACCCACCATTTAACAGCAAATTTGATAGAACTCTGACACATTTCAACATTTTTCAAATTTTTACTGCTTAACTAACATCTGTTGTTGTTTTTTATGCAATCTTTGTAATCCATACAGAGTGAAATACAGTATTAAAGTGATTGAACATATTTGTATTAGAAAGTATTGAAAGTTGGAGTACAGAATTAATGTCAATGTTTTATCAGACTAAAGTTTCACCATGAGTTGACACTGAGAGTAGAGGTGGAGGTTTCTAGCATTTCTACATTGGTTTAAAATGGAAGATGGCAATAGAGTCTTACACAGTAAACATAAATTCTGTTATTAACATGTTCAGAAACGGCATACTTTAACAGCTGATTTGTGTCCTGTATGGGAACTGTAATAAGAATGCACAAGTTAACTGGTGTCCAAAATGTATGTTTTGAGTGAAAGTATTTTACAAATATGTATTCCTTTAACAAATGATGGCTCTTGTGGCTTGTGTTCTTTACCACATAGTTAAATGTAGAGCATAGGGAGGAATATGGAGTAGGTCAGTGGAGTAACTGTGTTTTATCATAAGGTTTTGCAGGTCATGTTATTCTCTTCTACCTGCTTTGCATGTGTATCATCTGTGCACTAAAAAAATTAAACCACATATAACAGGACTGCACAATTTATAGGTTTATTGTCGGTATTATAAAAGGTCAATATCCTGATCACAGAAGACAAAAATATATAGCTGAGTCTTTTAACCAAAAACAGTAGCCTTTATTGCTCAACTAAGTGTATTGCAAGCATAATATGGAACAGCAATGCTAATATTTTGTTTGTTGAGTTTATTCTTAGTATGTAGGCCACGTTTTATAGGCCTTTCAAATCCCTGTTCCTTTCTACTCTCTGTCTTTTAGGACCAGTTTGTAGATAAGACCCCCTACACAATCATGTTTGGGCCAGATAAGTGTGGTGAGGACTACAAACTGCACTTCATCTTCCGCCACAAAAACCCCAAAACGGGCGAGTTTGAAGAGAAACACGCCAAAAAATCAGAATCAGACCTCCGGACATACTACACTGACAAGAAGACTCACCTTTATACGCTGGGTAAATTTTACATTTACATTCATCACAGTAAATATATAGCTCCGTCTTAGTAATTGACTGAAAACAATCTCGGTTTAGTCTCATGCTCATGCCATGGGATGAATGAATGTTTCAAAATAAAATATTTCATTTAAATGCATTGAATAGAGTTCAGATTGTTCACAGTAGTTTTGAATGGGCCCAAGTGACTTTGAATTAAGGTGCTGTCACTATGATCTGCGGGTAAGATGGCACTCTCTCCCCAAAACTACAAGTGATAGCATGACAAGTGATATGGAGAGTTAACGAATTTGTATGTCGATTGGTTACCAAATGCATTGGGGAGAAAATGAAGTAATTTTTTTTTGTTTTGAATAGTTCACAATAAAAAATATTCTGAATTAGGTCAAAATTATAAAAAAAATTTTGGTGAAACCTTTTTTTGATGTATTGACTCATTTTGTGAAGAATCATAAATGAATAAGAGCATAATTATTTTATTTATTTATTTTTTAACCTGTAATTGATTTGGTGGGCTCTGTCTGAATGCGCTGTTTTCTCTATTGCAGTGCTGAACCCTGACAATAGCTTTGAGATCTTGATTGACCAGACTGTTGTGAACAGTGGAAACCTGCTGACTGATATGACCCCTACGGTGAACCCACCTGCTGAAATTGAGGACCCCGATGACCACAAACCTGAAGACTGGGACGAAAGACCTAAGATCCAGGACCCAGACGCAGTGAAGCCTGAAGACTGGTCAGTGTGTATGCCGTGTGACTGGGCAGGGAGTGTTTAAATGTAATGGGTAGATACACAAGTCCTTGGGGTATCAGCAAATGAGTAGGGTTGGGTGACCTGTTGGGGCAGTAACTACTTCAGCCCCTCTTACACTTGGCTTTGTGTGAATCCACAGGAATGACTATCTTGGGGCTTAAAATGACAGTTTCCCCTTTACCTCAAATCTGATCAGTTAGCTCAGATGTGTATGGCTCTTTAGTTCTGTGCCGGAGCTAATGTAGCATAAGGTAAAGGATACTTATAAGCCATCAGACTTCCCTCAAACCATGTTCAGTAATCTCAGTACAGACTTGTTTGTGGTTTCTGACAATGTAATGCTGACTAAAAAAGAACACAGATTCAGCTCTAAATTAGCTAAGCTCCTGTTTTAAGTTGGCTTTTGTTAATAATTTTAGCTAGAAGATGCATGTACCTACATCAAGCAAACCACATACCAAAATGTCTTGACTAATTAGGGATAAAGGGAAACTAGTAGTGATGTTTTGCTTTTGGTCGCTCCATTGCTTTATCAACTTTCCATCCTTTTTCATCATGTGTCTGTTTTCTATATGCAATTACCCCTTCTCTATCCTTTCTGGCAGGGATGATGATGCTCCAGCTAAAATCCCTGATGAAGATGCAGTAAAGCCTGATGGTTGGCTGGACGACGAGCTGGAGTACATTGCTGACCCTGAAGCAATCAAACCAGAGGACTGGTCAGTCTCCCTCTAAGTATATCCACAGCCTGAAGCTGAATTAAAATGAAATTCAGAAGCCATTTGTGCTGGATATTTTCCATATACAGAGTATTGTCAAAATGTAACATTGTAGTAACTTCTAAAACCTAAAAATGAATACTCGTGTATGTGCACTGACAGTAATAACATCAAAAATTTCTAGAATTGATAGCTGCCAGCTGCTGTAGCTCTAATTAATTAAACAAATGTTGCGTTGTATATGCAGCATGCTGTTGAGCTCAGTACATGAGCCTGGCTCACTGGCTCAACAATACCTGACAAAAAGAAAAATTGTCCGACCATATTTTGAGAAAAAAATCTGCCACTTCCAGTGGTGCATCCTTACTATGAACTAAAAGAACAAATTACTGGCGTTAATCTTAAAGCTTTGGTAAATGACTTGTGAACTCATGTGCTGTTCCAGATTTGTATCTGAACTCAATTAAAGCCATCTCCCTGAGAATAGGCTGAGAATGAGTGCAGGAATAAGATTTATGAAGTGTGTGTGTGCGCGCCTTTTTAAGCTTGTACTTGCAGGCTTGTGTGAGTGCTTTCTTCTCTTTGCTTTTCTTCCAACATCCTATCTCTTCAGGGAATTTTCACACTTATTCATTTCTGTTCTGTCTCTCTGTCACTTTCTAGGGATGAGGATATGGATGGTGAATGGGAAGCTCCCCAAGTTCCAAACCCTGCCTGTGAATCTGCCCCTGGTTGTGGTAAGTGGGAGAGGCCCATGATCGACAACCCCAACTACAAGGGCAAGTGGAAGCCACCGATGATCGACAACCCTAACTATCAGGTAGTGTAATCTATTTTTTGTGTTTTATTTTGTAGCAATAAATTAGAAAAAAATATGTATAGTTTACATTTTTCCCTTCTGCCAAAAGTCTGTTCTTAGATGAGTGCAGTGAGGCTGTTATCAATTTCAATATTTTAAATAAATATTTCTCTAGGGAGTGTGGAAGCCCAGGAAGATTCCCAACCCTGACTTCTTTGAGGACCTGCATCCATTCCGTATGACACCCGTCAGTGCTGTGGGGTTGGAGCTGTGGTCTATGTCCTCTGACATCTTCTTTGACAATTTCTTTATTACATCTGAGCGCAATACAGCTGAGCGGTGGGCTGATGACAGCTGGGGCTTGAAGAAAGCTGCAGAGGGAGCTGCTGAGGTACTAAACTAATTTTCTTTATATACACTTTCTTTTTGGCTGTGTTTTTTAAAAACATTGCATTTTCTGCTTTAATGGTTCATATTTGCATTTGTGTGTCACCCATATGTTATCAGCACAATCAAACCTGTCCTGAAATGACCTCTATGTGCACATTTTTTATAGCTGATGTTGAGACTCTGCCATTGCTTGGTGGTGGTGATGTATGTTATGGTCATTGCATGGTTGGAATGTAACCAAACAGATTTTCATGCTCCATATGAAATTTTTTTTCTTTTTATCATTTTTGTGGTTTTGATTCAAACTCTTAATATACACTACACACATTTATCTCGGGTAGACAAATCTATATTTCTATACATCTATATTAGGGCTGGGAATCTTTGGGAATTGAGCGAATCGATCCAGAATCGATTCTTGGAGTCACAAATCGATTTTTTTCCGATTCCTTCAAATACGAACGAAATACTTTACTTCACCGTTGCAATCTCTGCAAATCACACGAGTCACGTCAAGCCCTTTCTTATCCGGGCCGGGTTGATGGTAAAATCCAAAGTGTTTCCAAATGGTTGCTTTCAAAGACCACGACTTGGCTTGCATGTCTGCATATAGCCGACGCTTCTTCCTTGTTTTGCCTAGCATTACGGTGGCTAAGAAGGCACATCCGCAACCGCAAAAAAAATAGATTTTTTGAAAAACAAGAATTGATTCTGAATCGTTCAATGTTAGAAACGCGATTCGAGCTCAAAGCGATTTTTCCTGCACCCCTAATCTACATAGTCAAAAAAGTTCAACAAGGAGTGACTTTCACAATAAACTGGCAAAGCGCAAGAATGTGGAAAGGAGCATTTTGCTCCAAATGTGAAATAATGACTAATAATTATTGGCTATAAAACAGGGAGTCGGTTGTATTTGGCTGTAAACAATTAAAAAATTGTATTCCTAGTATCTTAGTTAAAATCATATTAATGCATCACAAAAATTAGAATTTGGTAAACATTCATTGTTCAGAATTTAATTTATTAAAAAAAAAAAAGTAAACTCATTTTATGTTCATTACCCACGTGAAGTGACCCACATTTCAAGCTTTATGTTTTACTGTTCATCAGTATGGCTTACAGCTCATGAAAATCAGAAATCCAGAATTATTACTCAAATTATTAGACTATTAATTGGGAATTTGAGTAAATTACTATTCAAACAGTATCAACTTTAAAAGAAAAGGGCTTGAAATGTATCTTTAGGTATAAGGAATGTAAGATATGACACTTTACCTTTTTGAAGAATATAAAAGGTTTCATGGTGACTGAGTTAGAGAATCTCTTTTGTCACACACAGGCAGATTGACAGCATTTTTTTCTGCTTCAACCCTGCAATGTGTAGCCTTTGTTGTCATATTTTTATGGGCTCATTTGTACTTCTGTAGTGATAGATTTTTTTTCTTACTTGCACTTTGGTCCTCTCTGTCATTGCAATTTCTGTCTCAGGTAAGTTGTTAAGGTTGTGAACTCTGGTGTGATTTTAGGATGCACAGACTGAGTTAGAGGTAAAAGAGGTGTGTGTGTGTGTGTGTGTGTGTGTGTGTGTGTGTGTGTGTGTGTGTGTGTGTGTGTGTGTGTGTGTGTGTGTGTGTGTGTGTGTGTGTGAGAGAGAGAGAGAGAGACCCAGCTTATTTGAGGCTCTGATGAGAGTCTGTTTCCATTTAGCCCTGAGGCTTTCCCACACGCGACACGACACAGCCAACCCCGAACACCACGTTCCTCTGCAGGGCGTGGGGCTTCTCTCACTCGCACACACGGCTTTGATACTGCACTCTCATACTCAAATCCCTATTGCCATTGAGGTCAGTGGTAGTATTATAGGACTACTGATCATACATCATGCCATACCATCCCCTAACACACCCACTGCCCTCTGTGGCAGCATTACAGCTTAGTCCATTTCAGCCATTTTTCAGATTTGGAAAATTAAACTTGACCTATTCTTCCCATCAATGTTCCCAGGGCACAACGATGAATACCATTTTATAACTAAATTATGTACAATCAAGTGTAGTGAAATTCTTAATGGATATCAACTGAATATGACTGGAATCGAGGCGAAAGCTAAGGCTGGACAATATATCAAAGATGTCTTTACATAACATTGAAAATACAATTATTTTATACAGTATATATTAATGCCACCGTAAATGTAATCATCCTAAGCGATTTTGAGCATATTCTGGGTTTTGTCAATGCATTTATGGCTCTGACCAACTGACCAGTGTTTCTCACAGTTCCTAAATATACCTAGATAAGAATTTGGTGGGGTTGCTATTCCAGTATACACTACCATTGAAAACTCTGTGGTCACCCATTAAATTGAGCATTTTCTATGACGGCACACACTTTAAATGTATTTAAATTTATTTTTTCTAGTCATTTGGAGACTGATAAAATCCACAGGTGCTACTCGGATACTCAATTGTGTATGGTAGAAGGGTGAAGTAAGCACCACGTTTAGCTCATTATTGGTGTCTCCCACAAGTTAACAGTAAGCTTATAAGCTTTAGTACAGTTGTTTACTCTCCACCATAAGATATTTCACAGGCGTCATGGAACAAAGGAATATGGTAGATATGGGCTTTGAGCTAGAATTAGTGTTATAGCACTTGTTAAACAAGAATCTTTTTCTTTTTCAAAGACATACTCTAGCTGAAAATGCTTGCACAGATCTATTATTCTAATAATTAAGAGTGTTTATTGAAGTTGTTTATGGACCAATATCGCCTATTCTAGTCTGTCCATAATATTTCCGTGTGCCATGATGCTTTGATGGTCTCCTGGTGGAGAGTAAACGGCTGTTAACCCCCAATTGTAAGTTGCTTGGATAAAAGCGTCTGCTAAATGCCTCAAATGTAAATGTCTACCACATATGGTACCACATCTGGAGCATCAAACATTTATGCATTTTATAATAGTCTCCAGTTGGCTAGAATATATATATTTTTTTTCTTCTAAAATTACAGCATGAGTTGTGGAAAAATTTTATCCCAAACTTTTGAACAGAAGTGCATACAGCTATCTAAACTGTGCTCATTTTACCTAATTGATTATTCTAATAAGGCATTTGTGGTTTGGAACAAAGCAATGTGATGAATCATAAACATTTTGAAAAATTAGTAATTATACTGGTATTTTTCCCATGTTGTCCAGTTTCAGCTGCTATGCACACACCCACACACACTTACAGTACCCCAAAATATTTCTCTCCCACACACTCACATTTACAAAGACCACAGCTCCACTTCCTTACATGCCACAGGCTCATAATACAGGCCATTCTCTCTGCTCCACATGAAATAAGCTCACTATTTTATGTAGCCTCTTAATCTTCTGAAGGAACAAGTGATATGCTTTTGCTTCAGTTTTGAAAAATCCTGTCCTACTGTAGCACTTCATCCAAAGCTGTCAGGTCTAAACTGCAGCTGTATAAGAACACCAGTGACCTATGTTTGGCACTGTATGCCTTGGTGTCTTAAAAACATTTAGTAAAATTGGTGAAGGGCCTGTATGATGGAAAACCAGATTTTTCATGTGTGGAAATTAATGTGCAAGAGCAGCTCATTTTTTGTGACCAAAACATTTATGCTACTCGTCTATTCGGCGTACAGCAGTTCTCACCCCCACCAATTTCATGAATGATGCACCATAGCTCCACCATTTACATACATCAGTCCTGAAGGTGCAGTAACAAAAGCAGCCTACTTGGAAAGAATAAAGAGGTTGGACATTAGATTTATTGCTAGAATTGGTACATAAACATTGTGATGCATGGATCTGAGGTAAGAAAAAAAATCACTCTTTAACCTTCAATATTTTCATTTGTATTCAGGCTGCAAAATGTAGAAACAAATGCCTTGCAGGAGATTACAAATGTGTATTAATGAATCAGTAATATGGTCATGGTTTAAGAATAATTTGTTGAATTACATTAATACATTATTTTGTTTATATGTACTGGAGAAAATCAGATTTTGTTTAATACATTTGAGAAGTTTAAATGTATCATATAATGAACAACTCCAGATGTACATGAATCAGGCTGGTTTGCAGTCAGCTAATAAGTACACAGAAGCAGGGCATAACCCAAAACTTAAACTTGCTTCTGCAAATTTTTGCAAACAAAGACGAGCTTTATCAGCCAGTATGGATGTTTAGGGTTTCAAATAGTCTGTTTATTTAAAAAAACATTTCTTTGACTCCCATTTTATTCCATTGCTTCTTAAAAATGTCTGTTTTGAAGTATATTCAAATAGTTAATTTCATCAAGTTGGTTTCATCATCGCTCTGAAAGTGATGCTCATACTGAGAGAAACAAAAAATCAGAGTGTATATGTAATGAAAAACTTTATTACTGAACTCTATTCCAGCTCTTTCAGATTTTTTGATCAGATTTCTAAGCCTTAATACAATGTAAGGAGTAGGAGAATGTTGTGTACATGACCACGTGATAGCTGTTGGAATCTGATTATGATCAGATTTTTAAGTGCATGTAAACTCATAGTGATTCTTCAAAACTCCCAAAGAAGCTGTGTGACTTCGCAGGCTTCTGTGCTATTAGTATTATGTAGGCCAATGTCACAGTAGGGATCAAAAAATGCCCAGTGGAACATTTTTACATCACTCAACAGTCTTGAGATCTTTTCTAATAGAGATTAGTTTGAGTGTAACTTTGTTGCAGGAACTTTTATTTGGTGTTTAGTGATTAAAGCCCAGACTTTGAAAAGAGCTGAAAGGAGTTTTTAGGAGTGGGTGCGTTGTTTGATTCTTTTGTTTCGTTGTAGAATTAATAGTAATGTCCCTGGAGGATTTGTATGAGACACAGAAAGTTAACAAAGCTGGAGATCAACATCAGCATGCCACAACTCTGTTTATAACAGGAAACTCTCAAAGAAAGTCGTCTTTCTCTCACAATGGCTCCTTTGTGCAGCATTGTGTAAATTGTAGCTGTGCATAGGTGGGAGACAGGGGGAGGTACTGTGGATTATAAGAGTTAGTAGTGTTTGCATTCATTGGTGGTGTTGGTGTGTGTGTGGGGGGGGGAGGCAGTATGAGAGTGTAGGATTAGCAAAGTTTTTTGGCCGCATTTTGTGAAAAATTTCTCCTCCTCCAAACCCCCCTCGAAAAAAGGTGAATTCCAAATATGCCATATGCGGTGAGCTAGAAGTCCAACTGCATCCCAGCCAGCTGAGGTGTGTGTGTGTGAGAATAAGTGCTGAGATGAGGTGAAGGCTTTTGTTAGATACATGTCCATGAATTCATAAAAGCCACCTGCTGGTTAGACTAAGAATAACTTCCATTTTCCTCTCCTGGTGATCTTGTGTGAGGTTTAATCAGCCATGATGACCTTGTTCTTTGTGTTTTTGGCCCTGTTGTTATAATACAGACACACAGTGATTAGCAGGCAGTGTTTACATTGCTGCACACACTCCCACACCCACCTTCTTCCTCCTAAGCCTCATTTTGTAATTGTGTAAGCATTTTGTTTTTGTAAAACTTTCGGCACACTTTCTGTGCTCAGACTCTGAATGAATGTCAAGATCCAGTGCTTACATGCCATTAAGTATCAAAACAATTGAATACCATTCAGTGAACTCTGAATAAACATTGCACATAATGTGTGTTACAGTCGTGATTGAACGTTTGTGAATTCTTTAGAATTATCTGCGTCTGCATAAATATGACCTAAAACATAATCAGATTTTCACACAAGTCCTAAAAGCAGATAAAGAAAACCAATTTAAACAATTGAGACATATAATATACTTGGTCATTTATTTATTGAGGAAAATTATCCAATATGACATCTGTGAGTGGCAAAAGTATGTGAACCTCTACAATTACCAGTTAATTTGAAAGTGAAATTAGAGTCAGGTGTTTTCAATCAATGGGATGGCAATCAGGTGTGAGTGGGCACCCTGTTTTATTTAAAGAACAGGGATTTAACAAAGTCTGCACTTCACAACACGTTTGTTGAAGTGTACCATAGCATGAACAAAGAAAATTTCTGAGGACCACAGAAAGAGTTATTGATGCTCATCAGGCTGGAAAAGGTTGTTACCCTCCCCAGGAGTGGTTGACCAACAAAAATCACTCTAAGAGCAAAGCATATAATAGTCAGCAAGGTCACAAAGGGTCACCTCAGGGTAACTTCCAAGCAACTTCCAAGGCCTCTCTCACATTGGCTGAACAGCAGTGCTAAACAGTGGTGTACATGGCATCGGTGCAAGTACGGCTTGTCCTCATTGATGGAACAATGAATTCTGAATTATATCAGAAAATTCTAAAGGAAAATGTCAGGTCATCTGTCCATGAACTGAATCTCAAGAGAAGGTGCGTCATGCTGCAAGACAACGACCCTAAACACACAAGTTGTTCTACCAAAGAATGGTTAAAGAACAGTTACTGGAAACATTTAGTTGCAATTATTGCTGCCAAGTAGGGTCACATCAGATACTGAAATATATACTATTCTTCTCACTCACAATTTGTCCACTCACAAATGTCATATTGGATCATTTTCTTCAATAAATAAGATTAAGATGAACTAATTTGCCAATGTGATTTTTCACACAACGGAATTTGACCTCATTTAACCCATTCGTGCAGTGAAACACACACACTAGTGAACACATTAGGCTGTGAGAAGAGGTGGGCAGCCTTTATCCACCGGCACCCGGGGAGCAGTTAGGGGGTTGGGTGCCTTGCTCAAGGGCACTTCAGTCGTCCTGTCTGGGAATCGAACCGGCGACCTTCAGGTCACAAGACCAGATCCTTACCACTAGGCCCTATAAATAAACAACCAAGTATACTATTTTTGTCTCATTTGTTTAAATGGGTTGTCTTTAATTACTTTAAGGAGGAATATCTGATTGTTTTAGGTCATATTTATACAGAAAAATAGAAAATGCTAAAGGGTTCACAAACTTTCAAGCACCACTGTACATGAACAAAATCTAAAATGGAAAAAAAAAGTTACAGGGTGGAGGTTCTGTCATATCCTATGATTTTAGTCCTGCATTTTGTCAGTTTGTGTGTGTCACTGTAGGAGACACATGTCATCTGATGATATGGCAGTTTTGGGTAGGGCTGGTGCGTTGTTGTGCTTTAGCATCGTCCATCATGGCAGACATCTTTACAGGGGAGCACTATGAAGGAACATATTTAGGTATCCACATGGTTTTAGGCTGTTACTGTTATGAACTTGACACCACAGTAGTAGGCATCACATGATTGTTGTGTTGCAGTAGTGTGACCATTACCACAACCCTAGCTTAAATAATAATATAAATATATTAATTTAAATATAAATAACTAGCATATTTCACAAGTTTAAAATGCAGATCAAAGTACTTCTCAGTGTAAATGAAAAACCAGCAAAAAAGAAATGGAAGAAAAATAAAGCAGTTGAATAATGTCAGCAAAGAGAGAAATGCAATAAACAGAAGCAGCAACAAAGCAAAAAGAACAGTAAAATTTAACATAGGAATAAGCAAAGTAGTTTTTATGAAGCTTTGTAAAGATTTTACCAGGGAGGTGTGGTATGTATACAGCAACCTGGAATTTTTTGGGGTATCGGAGCCAAACTCTAGCTGTCACTATGATACCCAGCCCCAGTTCCAAATGTACCAAAAAGCAATGCTCTTGGGACATATTCTGCCAGTTCTCAAATTAAGAAATGGAGTGAAAATTGCCCCTGGCCCAGTACATTTGCCTTTTAATCAGTTGTTTTGAGTTTGCTTAGAACATGTTGTTCTCTTTTTTTGCTGTATTATTGGCTAAATTTGATTTGGAAATGTTGCGAGGTCACAGAGAAATGTGTGTAAATGTCTCCATCATTGTTCTAACTTTTTTTTTTCTTTTCTCTCTTTGCAGCCAGGTTTGATGAACCAGATGATTTCTGCAGCAGAAGAGAGGCCGTGGCTCTGGGTGGTTTATGTCCTCACTGTGGCCCTACCTCTGGTCCTCATCATCGTCTTCTGCTGCACTGGAAAGGTGTGT
Source organism: Crenuchus spilurus (assembly GCA_036984385.1). Taxonomy (NCBI): domain Eukaryota; kingdom Metazoa; phylum Chordata; class Actinopteri; order Characiformes; family Crenuchidae; genus Crenuchus; species Crenuchus spilurus. The sequence goes on from BRDA01014114.1 coordinate 24,368, forward strand.
GGATGTGTAGTGCAGTTATTACATATTAAGACTGTAGTGAACTACAGTAGTGACTAGTGATTTAGTCACTGACTTTTATGTGAAATAATGCAGTGTATAGAAACTTACAATTTTATATGAAATGTGGATAATAAGATGGCTAAACAGAACTCTGTTAATTTGCAGAAGAAGTCTGGCCCATCTGCTGCTGAATACAAGAAGACAGATGAGCCGCAGCCTGACATAAAGGATGATGCTGAGGAAGAGAAGGATGAGGAAGATGAGCCAAAACCTGAAGAGTCAGGTATGGTTGGCTAAGGGTTGGTTTTGGGACTGTAGTGCATTCAACTTTTGATTAATGTGGAGATGTTTTGAAAATGCTCTGCATACCTTTAATCTTGACATGGACATTCCTTGGTATGCAAATGTTTGGGCACCCCTGTAAAAATTTTCATTTTTACAAAACATTCCCAGCACATTAGATATGCCACTGAACACAGTGAAGATGGTCATCAAGAACTGGATAAAATTAGTCATAACGGCAACATTGCCAAGAACTGGACTTCCCTCCAAAACTGATGAAAAGACAAAAACAAAACTGGTCCAGGAGGCTACCAAAAGACTTAAAGCAACATGAAATGATTTGCAGTATTTTCTGGCTAAGTACTGATTGTATAGTACATGTGACAACAGTTTCATATATTCTTCATAAGTCTTCGTTGTGGGGTTGGGTAGCAAGACAGAAGAATTTTCTTACGAGAAACATTTAAGCTTGGTTATGTTTTGCAAAAATCATGTCTGAAAACATGTTATGGTCTGATGAGACAAAGCTAAAACATTTTGGCCATAATTCCACTTTGGCATCACCAAAACATCATCATACCCACAGTGAAGCATGGTGGAGGCAGCAATATGCTTTAGGGCTGTTTTTCTGCAGCTGGAACTGGGGTTTTAGACAAGGTGGAGGGAATTATTAACAGTTCCAAATATCAGTCAATTTTGGCACAAAGCCTTCAGACCTCTGCTAAAACACTAAAGATAGAGAGCATTTTCACCTTTCAGCACAACAGTGACCCAATCAACATAAAGAATGGGCTATTGCTGGTGAAGCCAGACCTGAATCCAATTGAAAATCTGTGGGTTGACCTAAAGAGGACTGTATACACAGTCTGACCAATTTGGAGGGCTTTTGCAAGTAAGAGTGGGTAAAGATTACCAAGTCAAGATGTGCCATCCTGATGGGCTCCTACTCAAAAAGTCTGAATGTGAAATGTCACTTCAACAAAGCATCATTTACAAACCGGATTCCAAAAAAGTTGGGACGCTATACAAATTGTAAATAAAAACTGAATGCAATGATGTGGAGATGGCAAATGTCAATATTTTAT
>BRDA01014114.1:35023-48623 GCA_036984385.1 Crenuchus spilurus
GACTTATATATGTTTTTTTCTTCTTTATTATGCATTTTATGGCTGGTGCGACTTATACTCAGGAGCGACTTATAGTCCGGAAAATACGGTATTTTGTTCTTGGCCATTCCTTTTGCTTTTTAGCTCTGTGTGTTTTGTGTCATTATCCTGATTGACCTGTTGCTGAGACAGCTTTCTGACACTGTGCAGTATGTTTCAGATGCAGCTAAGCAGCTCCAAAACATAACTGAGCTTCCTGCATGTTTCACAGTCAGTGTGATATTTTCTTTTAAAGCTTTTTTTCCATCTCTGAACACAGAGCTTATGTAACTTCAGTTTTGTTTCATCAGTCCAAATGTTATTCTTCCAGATGCATTGTAGAACTACAACTACAGAAATTGTTGAAGAAATTCCAGATTTTTGGGGGGGTTTTATGTTGTCTTTCTGGGTTTTCTTTCATGGAGTCCACTGTCGCTCAAAAAGCAATGGATGGTGCAATCAGATACCTTGACCTTAGAGTTCAGCTTGGAGCTCTTTTGAAGGTTTCCTTGGATATACCATTCACACTATCCTTCTGCTAAATCTGGGATCTAGGAGGTTGGCTGCAGTCCCCATGGATCTTAAACTTCTTAATAACACTTGCAACTGTAACAGGAACATGAAGCTACTTGAAGATTTTTTTCCATTTACTTTTAACATTATTGTTTGTAACTTTCTTTTGATTTCCTCAAATAACTTTTTCCTTTTCTTTTCTCCTTTCTCTGGTTCATGTTCGCTGTGGTACACACAGTGGTGCCAAACAACAGTGTGACTAATTTTATCCATTGAAATAGGCTGTGCAATTGATTAAAAGATATAATTATTCTAATAATAATTAAATAAAACAGCTTGAAGTGCTGAGAGTCTGACCACCTTCTGTAAGCACTGTGTTTAAAATACATGTGCATCAAAAAAAAAAAAAAAGAACATGGTGGATTCATTTTTGTTCGTAATTTATTTAAAGTATATTTTAGATTTATTACATGTACAGTCACATGTTTCAACCCTTTTTTTTTACTCAACCTTGACATTTATTTGATTAATTTCAACAAATAAAAAAAGTTGTAATATCACATTACATGTAATGAATATGAAATATGACATAATTAAATTATGAACAACAATAAACTGTTCACAATTTTCAAATTTTTTTGAGAGGCACATACACTTATAGTGCACCTTGTCTGTCAAATGACCACTGAGTCTTTAGTCAAGAAAGCTGTTACTAACACACAATAATCACTAGGTGGCACTTCTTGCATAAAGCAGGTGAAGAGGCAGTGTTTTTTTATTGTCCTACCAGCAGAGGTGGGTAGTGTAGCCAAAACTGAACTTAACAGCCACATTTGTGTATTAGTAGTTGAGTCTTTTAATAATTATTATATTTTTTGAGATTATAAGCTCCCTGGTCTGCTCACACTTAGTTTTCCTGACTACTTTGTTTATTTGTTTCTTTTTACTAAATTTTACTATATTGTATTTTACTGTGTGGAATATACTGTATTTGTCAAAGCTACTAGATGCCTTAATTTCCCATGAGATCATATCTCTCTGTCTATCTATCTACTTGTACTCTAAAAACATTTGACTTCATTTGCTGGAACGTTTACGTCTCCTCTCTCCTACTGAAAATAGTCATCAGCTATTTAGCTGCTGATGACCTGTTTGTCCGACCAAACCTGCCCTTGATTAAGGAAAGAGAGAGGGTATGTACATGACTCAGATTGCACCCTAACTAGCACAGATGGAGGGCACAGCATACAGCAGCCCCCTACTGAGGGAAAGGCATGCCAGATAGCCTTGGACAATCACGCTCATTAATCTTACATCCTTCAGTACTAATAATGTTTCAGACTAACTCTGCTTTGGATATGACGGGATCCGGTGCATTTTTTAGTTGAATCTTTGCAGGCTCTGGGTTGGATCAGAGGGTGGATATGGACAGGCCCTGGTTTGGATCTAGAGCTTAATTTGAACAGACTGGGTTCAATCAGGATTTGAATTTGGACAGACTCTGGGTTGGATCTGCAGTTGAACTTGGATAGTCTCTGTAAATAATTTATCTGATTTGATTCAGTGAGCAGAGGGACTTCTTACAAATTAAACCCATTGTGTATTTGCAATAATTGGTGTATTTCAGCAAATAATGTCTCTCTCTCTCTCTCTCTCTCTCTCTCTCTCTCTCTGTAATACTGTTGTTAATACTTCTTTTTGTATCTGTGTCTCCCACAGGCACGAAAAAAATTCTCAAAGCCTCTGCAGCACAGGTAAACATTACACAATTCACACACACATTAACTAGCCATTCAAGTCAGTGAGCACAGAAGAAACACATTCTCTGGCCGAGCTGTGTTTAGTAGGTGCGTAATGCTGAGTCAGTGTGTCAGATCTTCTAACTCTTTTTGTCAGAGTGTAAAAGCAATGCAGACAGAATAAAAGCTACTCCATGGAAAGGCTCAGCTCAGGCCAATCGATTTCCAAAGCCAGTAAAGAGAAAGGTGGGTGTTGAGTGTCAAACGCTTGTTCGCCTTCTCTTTAACAAGCCACTGCCAAGCCAAGAGAAAGCCAGGTGCCAAAGCCCTGCTGTGTTCTTCCACTGTCTTGCCGCTGGGGAAGAGAGAATGGGGAGAGAGGAGAAGGATAGAACTCTTGTGGCCTTCAAGGCTCAACCAGGCAGATCGAGGTTATCATCACTCATTGATTCACATTAGCATTCCATGCTAGTGCTTCCAAACACTTCCTGGCAGGAGCAGAAAAGGAATACATTTGCAGAACCTGGCACGGTGCACTTTCTTCTGAACCAACAAAAAAGTAGCTTCTCTTCTTGAGAAAGCGGAGTTTCAAATGCAGGATTTTAACAGGCGTATCTTCATATGCAGGCATGGACTGAAATGTGCAGCCACATTCGCTCCAGTATCCAAGCTGGGATTTTTCCTATTTTTCCCTCCCAGTTTATGAACCAAACACAGAGATTGATGGATTAGGAAGGGTAATCTACAAAGGGCATCCTGAAGCTTTGAACCCAGATTTAGCACACTGAGACACAAGCTGCAGAGGCAGCATGCCCTAATGTGATTACCACTGCTAATTAAAATCTTATTTCCCCCACTCTGTTTCCAAGCCCTCTGCCTCCAGAACATTAAACAAACCCAAGTCTGCTTGTGAAACTCGGAATAACTGAATATATTACAAATGCGCATTTATGCATGCACGCATGCAAGTCGGGATTTGAATAATTGAGATGTTGCATGAGGTAATCATTAGTTAAGAAGTAATTCCTGCAGTATTGTATTCTGTCATTGTACACAGAATCTTTATTCTGTTCACTCTCAGCAGTTCTCCTTATAAAAAAAGACACTTTGCTTCTTGGCTAGCTCTAATTGGATAAATGTGCTTTTGTTTCCATTCTTAGTTTCCAGGTTAATGTCAGGCTACATTTATTTACCTGATATCATCAATTAGTTGTATTTAGCCTTCTCAAATATACGGTAGTTTAAATTAATGCAAAAATTCTAAATGGAATTCCTTCTCTCCTGTCTTGTTTTCTGCTTGCAGTATCGCTAGATATGCTAATTGAGTGTGTGAAGAACAAGGACCATCAGAAGGTAAGACAAACCACATAAAATGAATTTGAATGTATGAAGGAGCAGATCTAATGTTAATCTGCAGAACAAGAGTCATTACTTTTCATCATGGAAAATCATGTTTCTATCACTGAAAGAACAAATCTAGTATTCAACATGATAGCAATTATAGCAACAGGCACTTCAGTTATCTGTAGTAGACCTACTGGAGGAGCAAAATACAACAACAGTAAGAAGAAGCTGAGACACAAGAAGATGAGATAACATAGATACTTATCAGATTTTATTACATTGTGCTATATGTATACAGTGCCATGCAAATGTTTAGACTAGTCAGGTGGCTACTGGAATCCTCTTCCTTGTGCTCCTCCAAATTCTGCTTGAAGATGCAACAGGTGCTTTAACCTGTTGCATCACCTTTACCTTCATCTTCCTCAGCAAGGTTGTCATCTTGGGGATGCTACCATCACCATACTTGACTGTACATAGTAAATTTGCCAGTGTTAAATCAACACTATTAGAGTTAAATTGACACTGAGAGTGTTACATTTTGACACCCTCAGTGTTAATTTAACTCTATTTAAGTCAATTAGACCGACACCAAACTAAGACTGATGAAAGCCTTGGTCTGGCCAGTAGCTACATATGGATGTAAAGCCTGGACATTGAAGAAAGTGGAAGAAAGATGTATTCAGGCTTTTGAGAACAAGTGCATCAGGACATTACTGAAGATCTCTTGGATGAAGATGATGACCACTGAGCAAGTCTATGAGACGCCAGAACTGAAAAGGAGATACTGATGCATGTTAAATCCTGCAAGTTTCCATGTAACTTATCATGTTATCGTGTGACGAGGCATGCACATGAGAGCATTGAAGGAAGTGTTATGATGAGACTTGTGGAGGGAGTCTAAAGACATTGAAGACCTAGAATATCCTGGATGGATAACATCAAGACATGGACTGGATTATCAGGTGCTAGCCTGCTACAAGCAACCAGAGACAGATAGCATTGGAGAGAAGTGACTCGCCTGTGCAGCCTACCATCACCAAGCAATGACAGGGTGTGACATAATATGACATGTTCCCCATTCACACTTTTAACCTTGTAAGTCTAATGAGTCACATGACACCAGGGAGGGACAACACAATTATGCACAATTTGTACATTTTCACTGTGAGGTGTACTCACTTGTGTTGCCAGTTATTTGTACATTAATGGCTGTGTTATGTTCAGAAGACAGTAAATGTATACTGCTATACAAGTTAAATTCTGTATACAGTATTCCAAGTTATATTCAAGTTTCATTCTATAGTGATGATATATAAAAGATATAATAAAATATGTGCAGAAATGTGAGGGGTGTACTCACTTTTGTGAGATACTGTTTGTGTAACACATTAATATTCTTATCATTTCTATCCTCAACATCAGTTACGTCATATTGCCAATTTCTGTACTCTATGCTTCAGTAAAAAAAGAAAACATGAAATAATCAGAGATCACAAATGTCTTCCCTGCATGTTCTGTAATGCAGGTTTTCAGTTTCTTTCTTATTTGGTAAGTGAAATGCATTTAGTTTTATTCAGATAGAATAATTTCCTTGGCCTGTGAAGAACAATTTACTTTTTGACCCCCAAAAAAACAATTACTTTAGCAGTACATTGGAGGTAATTGCCCTATTGAAAGGTAAAGCTGCACCATAGCTATAAGTTGAACTCCTCAGATGAGGTGAGGATTTAATTATTATGTGAACATCTGAACAGCTTATCAAGTTTAATGTTTATTTATATCTAAGGAGACCACCAAAAATGACTAGGTTGTCTTATTTTTAGTTTGTGGTTTGGTAGGCACTCTAGGTATTGAAATGATTATATAAAAGCACTGAAAGCATGTTTAACCTGACAGTTCAGTTCTCTAACACCCTGTGAACAGTTACTCAGTGACATATTGTTTTTCTTTATTTGTTGTATGCAATTGAAGAGGTGTAAATAATACTACACGTTGCTTGTTGTTTTTTCTTTTCTTTTTTTTTTCATTCATTCTTTTTTAAGTAGACCCACAGTCTCTCCGTTTCTTAGTAATGGACCTGATCTGAGTTAGAATGCTTTTACTCCTACTGGAATCCACTGTGAATCAAAGCATTTCTTGTCACCTGATAATAAATCTCCTCCTCATGATTTCACTTGTGAATTGAACCCCTAGAGAGTGAACCTTCAGAAACCTGCAAGCGATATGATTCAGAGATCTATCAAAGTAAAGCAGAAGTTATAAAAAGTCAAGGAAAAGTGAGAGCATGAAGCAATTTAGCTTTTGTGGTGAAATGTTCTTGCTGTATTGGTGTCAATCTTCCCTTGATGAAATGATGTCAGCTTCGCTTTAGTCCTACACTGACCTTGTCATTAAATGTCAAGTTTCCTTCAGCGTGGAGGCAGAAGCATTTAAAATAAACAAATAAATAAAAGGCATCTTATGTGTGCCCTTGACCCTATGCTGGGTTTTGGTTTCCATGGGAATAAATGAGGCTTTTGGTAGAGTGAGATCCACTCACTGTTAATGACCCACTCAAGTTCTTTTCATCTACCCACAATGCCATGGTGTGGAGTGGCAAGAACGAAGAGGAGTATAAATGCTAATCAAGATGCTTCACCTGTTGCTATAGATAAACTGTATGTAATGGCCTAGAACACCCTTTCTCTGTACAGCACAGCTGGTGTTCAGGTACTCGTTATGATTCATGAAGTATGGCTTCCAATGGCTGGGAATCCTCACAATAGCTCTTAAATCATTGCTTCTGGTGCTAGTAATAAATCACCAGCACCAGCACATGAGTTATATACGCACCCACACACCAGTGGCAACTCCTGTGTTTGTAATCACGCTCTAAAGAGTACAAATAGTCCTCTGTCACTGTGGATTACACTCGTCTCTTCAACTCTTAGGCAGCATTCATCTTCCAACACACATTCTGATTGCAGACACACTCACTGCCCCCATTAGGCTTTAACCAGGAAGCAGAAAGGTTGAGGATTTTGCTGTTAATCTGGCTGTTGTGATGGCATCAGTCATCTGAGCAGACACAAATAGTGCTGATATGGTGCATCAGACATGTAGGGGACTTGCACGTGACCCCCCATAGAAGTTTCCAGGACGGCCAAAAGGGGGCATATTAGTGGGCGTTTGCTGTTGCTTTTTACAATCGTAAATGATACATAAGTACATAAAGTCTGATAAAAACAAACCGGAAGGTCCTCAGACAGGTCATGACAGAAGTGCTCTTGACCAAGGCACCTAACCCCCAACTGTTCCCCAGGCGCTGTGGATAGGACTGCCCACTGCTTCGGACACACGTTCACAGCCTAGTGTGTTCACTACTGTGCATGTTTCTGCATGGATGGGTTAAATATAGAGGTCAAATTCCGGAGTGTGCAAAATTACATTGGCAAAAATTTATTTTTTGCTTATGTAATCTCTTCTGTATTGCAGCTAAAATGTAACAGACAGGAAGTATCTTTAAGATCAAGCTTACAAATCTGACAAAAATATTTCATTTGCTGTTGAATATTTAATAACAGTGCCATCAATATCTATAATATTAAGAATAATGTGAAATTAAAATTGTATACTAAACTGTATAAACTAAATTGTGTAGACAGCAGTGCCATATTTATGTTTTCCCATAAATGATGTGTTAAAGTTTGCAGCACTTTTTTTTTTTAACTGTTCTCATTTTTACTGTAACCTGACCAATCCTGACAGGTCACAGATGTAGCATTTGGGTGGTTTCTAAAATAAGAGACTGTAGAAAAATGCCAGTTGTTCGTTTACAATAATGCGGTCCTCATAAAATTGTTTACTGTACTTAGAAATTGCAGTGCACACCTCAGTCATATATGTAGCAGTATTGCTTATGTGTGATTTTTCTTCTTGCACCTCTGAAGTGTTTTAACTGTATTTTGTCTCATTAGCTGATGGAGCTACATAAACAGGGTGCAGACCTGAGTGTGCAGGATTCAGCAGGACGCACTTTACTCCACCATGCAGTTGATGTAGCAAGCAAAGAAATTGTAAAGTACATCATTGATAATGGTAAGTTGATCCTATATACACATTAAGACTGTCTAGCAGTGTAGTGGTTTACCCATTCCTACAACAAGGTCTTTCACTGGCACATTCCTTATGTCCATTGCTTATACATAACTTAAACACCATGGCACCTAAATGAAGATGTAAAAACCTTTATAATTGTAACATAGACTGAAGAGAACACATATCTTGTCCAATGTTATGATTATGGTAAAGTGTTCACATTGTGTACTACTTCTCTTTTGCCCAAATAAGATTATTACTGTCTTTATTATTTTATGGCTTAACATCAGGAATAATGGAACTAATGTCATGTCAGTGCCTCACTCTCTTTGATATGAGTGAGTGCACTGTATGAGTGTCTTGTGTTTGAGAACTGTGCCTATGCTGGACATAAAATTGCTATAATAGCCTCCCCCCAGTGTTTATGCAGTTTGACCTATTGGCCTAAAGCAGAAAACATACATTTGTTTTTGAAATACTGTATAGATACATAATGGCAAAAATAATCTCTCACAATCTATGTTCAGACATATTCAAATATACAATAAGTGTAATGATTTTCAGCTTCCCAAATAGTTTGAAATGAACAGGATGCACCTACAAAACTGCAGGTCCACATTTAAAAAGCATATTTATGAGTTATCAAATTTATCTAAGTCATATTAATTCAGATGGGAGCATACAGTCTCTGTATTTTGTAGCTTATTTGAAAGCAGCGAGTTACATCCCTCATGGCAACAAATTACAGTACACATACAGTATACTGTTAGGCAGAATTACAACACAATCTATGTGAAAATGCTGCAAATAGCATCTCTCAAGATAGCAGTAAAATTCTAGTGTTAACCTCAGGACTCCCATGACTTTAACATAACTTTTTTTTCCCATCTTCAACAGCAGCCACTGATATATTGGATGTGACAGAGAGAGAAAAGTAAGAACCACATGTTGTTGCTGTATTTATTTCTGCAATATAGTTCATCTTTTGCTTTATCCATTCATCTGTCGTGGTGCTTTTGCCAGTTGGATTTAGAGAATTACTGAACTGTAGTCTGTGAGGAGCTAAAACTAATGAGTTGCAGGATGTGCACAGCTCATTTCACTTTTCTATCTTCCACAAATATTTGATCTCTCTATCATTCTGTATGTTTTACAGCGGTGAGACGGTGTTGCACAGGGCGGCCTCAATGTGTCAGAGGACAATCTGTCACTACTTGGTGGAGGCGGGAGCATCTCTAATGAAGACAGACTTACAGGTGTGAGAGATCGTATGGGTGGGCAAATGTGTGTCATGATTTTCTTTCTTGGGTTTATAAGTTGGAACACACAGAATGCACCATTAGTGCCAAGTGTAAAAATGCTATCAAAACCTATGGGAGCATTTACAATATGAGTGATGTTTTTATTAATTGTTTCACTACACCCAAAAGAGTTAGACTACTTGTGCTCTCTTTTAATTAGCACTTTCCTAAAGTTCAATCTTAGAGTTATATCTTAGACACACTTGTTCACATGTGTTCTTTAAATAGTGGCAATATATTCAATGATAAAGAATTTATATTGTCTACATTCTACATTTAGGTTGTGGCATCCATCCATCCATTATTACACCTGCTTAATCCTTGTACATATTTATATAACATTTAAATGGGGCTAAATCTCAGATATGTCTATGCTGACTCTTTGGCAGGGAAATTGTTATTTGAGAGATCATATAGTAGACACAGCTAGCTAGCATTATTCTACGTTTTTGATTGTTTACTAGCTGGTTTGGACACATGGTGCATGTGTGTTTAGTAATAAAATGCTTGCCATTCCATTGATTTTCCAGTATAATGCCTAGCCTTTACAGATATTTTGATTCAAAGTCAGATTATTTTTAAAGGTTAATCTTGCAGCTTGTTTGCAGTGGATCGTCTTTAATTTTCTTAAATATCTGTAATTTTGTCTGTAGTTAGTACAAAAATGTCTCCAAAAGAAAAACTAAAGAAACTGCATAAGGTATCCAAAGGCAGGTTGTCAGGCCTATTTTTTAACTGGTTACAGTCAAGGACATTTTCCAGAATATTACCAATTGGAAGATTTTACTGCAAAGCAGGAGCAAGTTCTACCTACAATAATCTATAAATAGGTGATCAAATAGCCATGACTGTTCATACCTAAACAGTTGAAATTATAGTTTTACCTTTACACAGCCTTCTATAGTCCCTACTCTGTGAACAGCAGTGTTGCTGCATTTTTTGTTTTGTTCGTATAACATCAGCAAAAACTGATTAACAACATACTATATTAATGACATAATATGAATTATATACTATTATAACATACTGCAGTTTGATCATTTGAAGAACGTTATTTGTTTCAGTCGAGGAATTGTAAAATTCTGATCCATATGCCCCATTTTAATCTTGTACTTTTGCACAGCTCTAAAGCTAAACCTGAAAACCTAAGCAGAATCTGTTTTGGAGCTCAGGATGGAAGTGATTTTCTAATCATCCTCTTAAAATTTCCTATGTGCGTCACTGGTTTGGCACAATAACTGCTGAAAAAAGCTGCTTTAGTTCAAGGCCTGTAATTTTGGTGCTGTCTCTAGGTTTGTCTGACGGGGAGGGCACTGATGTGCCTTCCAGGCATCACCTGGTGGCCACTCTGACTCTCCTTTTGGCTCTCTGAGTCAGCTACGGACATTTGAGTCAGCATTCACTCATGACAGATGTGATCAGTTTCCATCGTTTGTTCCAACAGCCCTCGCTTTCCCTGAGGCTGAGCAGACGACTCCAGTCTGACTCCTACACCTCTACCATCAGATCCTTAAAGTACCATAAACACCAGCTCACAACTACTCATTACTGCATCAAGACATTAAAACCCAATCAAAATCTCTGGTTCTCTCCTTCCATCTCTCTTTCTGTGTAACTCTCTCATGCATTCCCTCCCCTTGTTCTCTCTTTCTCCATCCCCCCATCCATGTGTGTGTGTGTGTCTTCTCTCTCCACTCATTCTCTGTCCCTGTATTACTCACTCTTATACTCTATTTTTTGTCTCTCTGTATCTCTCACTCTTACCCCCTCACTTGTTCATGTGCATTCTTGTTTCCACCATCTCTCCTCTTCTATCTGTCTTTATATATATATAAGGGGCATTCCATATGTTCTATGTTTTACTGTTGTTATGTCTTGTCTGTTTGTGTCTTTGATTCTTTATCACTTACAGGGCATCAGCAATAGTCTATGAAAGCCCAATAAAACAATGGGTTGAAGTGTTTTCTACAAATTAGGAAAAGCACTTCTGTCCAAACTCTCTCTGGTGCTTTTTCTTTCTTTTGTCTGATTTGTGTTATACTTTTTTCTTAATTAATGTTCTCCTTTGTATTCTAAACATCACTGTTATTCCAGAGTATACTTTTTACCTGAAAAACCAATGAGTGGAAAGTGGGAGCTGTGTGTATTCGGTACACTGTACTGTGTTTCAGTACACAAAGAGTAGCTTGTTTGTGAAACACAACAAAGAAAATGCCGGGCAGGAACATTGGAGCTGGAACATATGCTTTGAACAGATGAATCCAGAGCATTCTGCCTCCCAACAGGCCTGCCTACGTTAGCACTTAGAGCCATTCAGTGACTCTGGCACAACCCTCATGGACAATAATGCAGAGTGCGCCAAGGGCAGAGCTATATGTCAGTGATTCAGTAAAAAAAAAGCCCTTTAGAGCAGTTTTGTAGTTCATTTTCTTGACATAGAACTCATTCACCTCTAGACAGTTCAAGTTTTTGTTTTGTTTTGGTCCAGAGCACAGATAAACAGGCTGGGAACTCTATTGTAGAGGTTCTCTGTTCCAGGTTTCAAATATACTTGCAGTGCAGTTTTAGATTTTCTCTTTTGTGGCGTTACATTTAACATGCTGGCCACACTCATTATGATGCACCAAGTATGTGTACAGTTAAAAACTAGCTCATGTTGTCAGTTTGTTCTCAGCCAGTAGTGACACAGATGTGCTTAAAACCCCCATCCTGATACAATTGTACAAGAGCAAGAGACACTAACTTGAGTACAGTGTTGGTGTCATGCTATGTATAAAATTTTCCATCATCAAAATAATATCTTATCTGTGGTGGTCTTGTGGTGGTGCTGTTTCTCTGTCTGATGGCGTAAAAGGTGTTGATAAATGGTGTAGCAGCAGATATACTGTTCAACTGAAGGGAGCTTTCCTGACCGCTGGCACAACATCCTGCCTTGTTCTTGAGATAATGGGATAAAGCATGCATTTTTAACATAAACTTAAAACTAAACAGTTGATATACTTTGGGTGATAACACTACTTCCTCTCTTATGGCAGACTGGCCTACTGTCGACATATCAGTGTACCTGAAAACTACAAAAGCATCATAAGATTGTATGATGACCCCCATGTTAGTCTGGTTTCTCCCAAGGTTTCTTCCTCTGGCTTTGAGGGAGTTTTTCCTTGCCAATGTTGCCATTGGCTTTCTCAATGGGGCTTTTGATGTTTGTGTTTAGTTATTACTGGAACTCTGTAAAGCTGCTTAAATATGCTAGATAAATAAATTTGACTTGATTAGGGGTTTAACCAGCATGCAAACACGGCATGCTGTTTCAATATAGTCTCCAGGTCTCCAGTATTGCAAGTCGTGCTATGACATAATGATTTTTGCAACTTTTGGAAAACTAAGCTAAGTGCCTTAACATCACTGCACATGTATAATCAAGCATAAACAAATGCTGCTCTGAGTGCCACTTCTGAAAATCATTCAGGTTTGATTGAGGGAACACATCTTTTACACCAACTAGTCACAGGCTTTGATGCGTGGTGTGATGTTCTGAGGATTTTGCCTAGCAGCCATGTGTGACGCATTGAACAAAGCCTAGTTAGTTTTCCTTCATATTTTTCATTGAAGCCAGGTGAACATCATCTTTACAAAAAAATATGCAGAATTCTTAAGAAAGACATTTGCTTCCATCTGTAAAAAGTCCCTCTGGATAAGACTGTGTGCCAAATGCATAAATTATTAAGAGATGTAAACCTACAAAGTGTACCTGATGAAAATGAGTGTAGTTCAAGGCACAAGTAATAAATTGGCAGTTTGAATTTATGAATCTCAGTGAGATAATTGGATAATTCAAGTTTCAATGCAGGACAAATGCTGTATACAGGAACCATCATAACTGGAGAAAGAACTGCTCTAGAATACATCACTAGTCTGTAACCACATAGCAGCTTAAGTCTAGGGTCTGTGCTGAAGCCAGTCGGCAGATAGGATTATAATAATTTAGACTCGACAAGACATGGTGATGCTTTTGTCATCCTCTCAGCTTATATAAATTTGCATATCATGTTGGGAAAGCGTTTATAAAGGAATTATACAACTGTTTGTAATCAACTATTGTTTGGGGTTAGGTGTGAGAATTTGTGTAGGTAATAAAGGGTTCCAGATTCTGGACTGCTGGATGAGGCTTGTATTCAAGAGTCTCATTACTAAACAATGTCTCACTAGCTGCAGGGACCAATTAAATGTGCTGTGGAGGAGAGGGGGAGTCAGGCGGCTGGATAAGCAGGAGAGGAGTAGATGCTGTGCCAGACAGTGCGGTGAATCACACGTTTTCAAGAAGCCTCAAATAATCCTCCAGACAGAATGTGCTCATCAACAAGTCCTTCAGAGAAAAGCTTGATTCTGATCTGGTAGACAGTTGAAAACTGTATGTTTTGATCAGCTTTTTGACGTTTAATACAAAAAAGTTTATATTTGGAATTACAATTATAACGTCTGATGGTATCTAGTATGGACGGTTAAATTTTAAGTACAAACCGGATTCCAAAAAAGTTGGGACACTAAACAATTTGTGAATAAAAACTAAATGCAATGATGTGGAGATGGCAAATGTCAATATTTTAT
>BRDA01014114.1:48723-63090 GCA_036984385.1 Crenuchus spilurus
GAAAGGGGGATGCCACACAGTGGTAAAAATGGCCTTGTCCCAACTTTTTTGGGATTTGTTGATGCCATGAAATTTTGAAACAACATATTTTTCCACATTCTCTCAGTTTAAATGTTTGATCTGTGATTTGTGTTCTATTCTGAATAAAATATTAGATGTTGGCACCTCCACATCATTGCATTCAGTTTTTATTCACAACTTTTTTGAAATCCGGTTTGTACTTGGGCAGCTTACTCGACTGCAGAAATTGGATAACTTTGATTCGAAATTGAACAACTTTGTGATCAGCGATATCCCAGACCTGGTGTACATGAGTCCACACACTTGGTATTGTGAATACGGCTGGGAAAATGTTATTTGAACCCCAAATACAGTTATGTGAGATATATTGATCCTACTCATCATAATATATATATATATATATATATATATATATATATATATATATATAATATATAATATATAATATATAATAATAATTGTATTGTATTTAGTGGAATAGTAATATTCAATTATGATGCAGTTGTGTTGGTTTGTTAGCCTGCATGAACACGAGGCCCAACTGATCAAATTCTAAACTTCAAAACTTCAAAATTCTAAAATGCAACAATTATTAACCAGTATAATTTCATTATTAAATTTTATTCTATGATATAATGATATATATGATATCATATTTTTAACTATGATGATGTGCTTGAATATACCAATTTAACCTAAATAACCGGAAAAATGTTCAATGCCGGAAAAAAATTTTTCCAAATAGTTAATTTATTGCACTTTATCAGTGATATTTTTGCTCCTATTGGTAAATCTGCAGAATGTCAATGTCAGTAGATATTATCAGCCAACTGATGTGTCAGTTCAGCTGTAATGAAAACCTTGGCTCAAATCAGCCACACACATTCTTTTGGAGTTGTGGCTGGTCAAGATGCACGTAACACTATTTATATGTAGAGGTTCATATTGTAGCTTTCTGCCATGTTAATATTGTATAGACTAATATCAGAAAACAGCAATACATTGTTTAGTCTTAACTGCTAGTGTGTATTTCCTTCTGGTCACTGTGTGTTTTTGGGTTGCAGGGTGACACTCCAAAGCACCGTGCCGAAAAGGCAAAGGACACGGAGCTGGCCGCATATCTGGAGAATAGACAACATTACCAAATGATCCAGCGAGAGGACCAAGAAACTGCAGTCTGACCTCTGATCTTTAAACTCTCACATTTCAGCCTGCTGAGTCTGGAGTTCTCTGCTTGTGCCAAACCAACAAAGTGATACAATTTGATGACAATATAATGGAGGGCTCTCGTGTTCAGGGGACGCTTAGACTCTAGACCTGAGAATGGACAGACATGCACGTACATTATGAACAGATCTGTAGGCTTTTGGATCCTGAACTAAGACTTGACTGACTGGCTTGACCAAATGTACGTCCTTTGCCAACATCATGTAGTGTGTTTGTGTCAGAATGTATGAAGGGTTGGGCTGGAAGTCTTTATTAAATGCATTCACTAATCTGTGCTGGCTTTTACACAGCAGCACAAAACAGTTTGTTGAAAGTAGTCTGGAGAATGACTGAATGGAGCAGAGTGTATGAGGTTAGCATGAGAAATCTGCTGCACTGATCTTACAGCTATGAATTTCATTTCATTCAGATGTTTTTATGCATTGTGTCATCACTAATATGATGCAGGGCAGTAAGACTCATTATAGTTCTTAGTGATAGAAATCACCATTTTGAGTCCACAGGACTTTAAAGACAGATTTATGGACTGATTTGTTTACCCAAGTTAGTGTGAGTGTTAAAATCTAAAGCTTTAGTTTAGGAAATGGGGCACTAGCTTTCCCTGGACTGAATTCATTTAAAGTGATTCAAGTAATATTGGACTGTGGTAGCAATTTTGTAGGAGGGCTTTGCTTCTTTGCTTCTTTTTTTCTGTTCTGCAAAAGTTTGCTTCTGATAAGAACTATTGGTACTGTAAACGTATCTTAGTAGGTTTCTGTTTGAGAAACAATTGCACTGTAGCTATCATTGCCTTCTTTACTCCACTCTTAAGATTTTGCATTTCTTGATTTATAGTGTTATAAGGTTACAGCTTATTTCTTAGGACTTTTTTAATAAATAGATGTTTATATAATTTCTAGCTGTAACATCAGAGTTGTTGTATTTGTCTTATTGTATTATAAAATACTGTACATTTTTTAGAATTCATACTGTTTGTTTTTTTATTTTGTTTAGGTTCTTGTGTTCTGCTCTTGAATTGTGCAAGATTTCTCTGTATGTAAAAGAAACAAAGCCACTCTTAAGAGTGTTTATCATTTTGATTGTTGACTTGTCTTAATACACCAATACTTCTGAGGATACTATTTATTTTCTATAATAGTTATCTGTTTATTTGAAATTGGCTTTCGAACTAGACATAATTAATTATTAAAATATTTAATTTGCAATGAATGGATTTTGTTAACTTGTTACAGAGAGAAACTGGTCTTATGTTATAATGACTTAATTTATGACATAAAAAAAAAACATTTTAATCTTTTAAACATTTTAAGGTTTTTTTCATTTGATATATTATGTTTGCCTTTCTGAACTTGCTACACTGTTTCTAACGCATCATTTTACAAAACTTTCATCTTAGTCATCCATAAACAAACACATGTTGTTGTTTTGCCTCATCGTTAGAACTTTTGAATGTTGACATATACCTCCATGACTGCAATAGGTCAGTTCTCATTTTTATAGCAGTTTCATTATTTCAATGTCATAAAAGCTGAAGACTTCTGCAGCAGAGATGTGTCGCTGAGATTTAAACTGAATGCAAATCACTGGCTGAGCAGTCTAGTTAAATGCACTTAAAAGAGTTTGGGATTCATTTGAGTGTGGGCAAAGTAGAAAGCCAGCAATGTGCAGTGAATTTTTTTGTCCTTCTTAAAAGCAATGGGAAAATGTTTCTTCAAACAAAACAGAGGTTATATAGTGTCTGATATTATAAATTCATTCATATTCATAAGCTATATTTAGCAGTTATAGACTTTCCCATTTCATTTAGCTATCTTGACAATCTTGAGTAGACAATCCATATGCAGGGTATGAATACAGCATAATACTTTTGTCAATTTGGGACAGTTTGTTTATTCATTGAGCAGAAAGTCACAAATCTAATCCAGATTTTTTTATAGCTCAGATTTAGAAATGAAAGGCTATTTTTAGGTAACCTATTTCTAAATATCAGATACTTTTAATTTTGAAATTTGGGCATTCCAAAGATCCATTTCCTCCTACATCTGACAAAAAAGACATCAAAGGATATATTCTTATATTTTTGATATAAATACCATATGCAATTAGCTTTGACAATGCTTGGAATTTTGATATAATCGTGAAACTATATATCCATTTGAACCTCTTTAGACTGAAGCAAGCTTGCAGTAGCATGTAACCTTCAGCCCCTTCCTGCTGTTATGCTTTAACTGCTTAAAACTGCTGTAGTATCCACAACATCAGCTTTGCATTTCCACCAGGAAGAAATAATGGTGTGTGGCATTGCTTTGATCGCTTATTTATGAAGATTTTATCACTTTCCATTGAAGCGGAGTTCAGTCCCTGCTAGATTATGTATACTGATTCCATTTCAAATAGGTCTCTTCTTAAATATTGATGTGATGTGACTCGACTCATTATTTCTATTTTACCCATCTACAGGTTAAAGATGCCAGCAGTGTAGTGTAGTGCCTGTGTCTGTGTATATGGTGAAGTAGTTAAATAAGGATGATGAGTTGAGCAGCACACAGTGCCTTCTGAAAAAGTCCACAAAGGAACAGGTTGATGTCCTGTACTTTTCTCACAAACCTAACAATAATATCCCAACTGAGGGGAATTGCTAGATTTTTCCATAAACAGTCAAAAAAGTCTAATGGTTCATTAAAATCAGTGGTGACTTTACTGAGCTCTTGATATGATTTTTCCCTGCAATTTCAATTCCACTGACGGGAAAGCATTTTTTCCTCACTGTCAAATGATTTCATCTTCATCTGCATCACATGCACACTTTCCTGTACACATTTCCTCTTAAATAAGATGTTATTCTATTCATAAAACATGACTGTCTTTTTTTATATTTTTTAGGTCAGTTTTGGTGAAAGAACATTGTAGAGGGCAATAATTCACAATACAATAGAAAATAATTTTGTTTCCTTGTGTAGAAAAGAACAGAAAACCCTCTGACTCAAAACTCACTTGTAGCAGAAGCTCTTTCCGGAGGTGAACCATACCGGAACTCCTCCACCTTCCAACCTAACATGATTTAGATTGAGATTTAGATTGAAATTTCTATCTTTACCTTCAATTTCCTATGATGAATTTTTTTATGCACACCACTGCTGCTCTTCATTGTATCTCAATCTTATCTCATCATCAAAGCCAACTCCCTGAGTTAAAGCTGAGGCTGCTCACAGTCTTCTCACGCAACAACAGGGCATGTCTGCCCTAGCAAATCAGTGTTTGAAATACATGATTTTATAATTCAAGCCTGTTAGGTTTTAAGATGAGAGCATGTCTTACCAAATGTGTTATTGTGATACTTTATCACTGCTGATACCAGAGTTTTTTCTGGTATCAGCAGTGGTTTCTATTATAAGTGAGTTTTGAGTAAACAAGTTTTTGCTTCTTTTCACAATAGTCTGTGGCAGTCTCACGTGTGCTACAGATACAGTATTGCTTTAACTGTGTGTTATACTGATTTACTAAATAATAATCTGACGTGTGTATGATTTCTGTGCTTGTTTATGCCATGCAATTCAAGGTTGGAAACTATTATACATTTCCTTGATGAGTGCATGTGAGTTATGCTGCAATAGGATGATTTAGAAATATTACAAATGTTCTTTTGTACTGTGATATGAGAAAATGATAGACACCACATAGGTGTACACATACACGTGCAATGTAGACTATAGTTATCAGTTTCACTGGACTTATTCTGTTCTTGTCTGCGTTTTGTAAATATAATAAAGAATAATATTTGAACTGGAGTTGGTTCCCCAAAATGCATCCTAATAAAGTGGAGGAGCTGCCTGTGGCAGAATATCTCAGCCTTACTTACTTACGTCGCAAGTCTAACTTCATAATACATTAACATGGAGTGTGTTGCTCTTGTCTTCCTTCCTTCCTCCCTTCCTTTTTGCTCCCAGACATATTTCTGAAGAAACATAAACACGGGGCTTTGAGATAACTCCAGGTGTTTGAGCTGTTGAATCTCTGGGACACAGTGGTTATTTGAATGAGTTCTCTGCCATTCAGGCTCCACAAACACTCTCACTTTCTTCAGCCGAACTCTTGCGGCACTGCCGAGCATTTTTCATTTTATCTCTGTGCTTCCATTCCATGGCCTCTTTCAAGCTTCTTTTTTCAGACTCTGCACCCATAATTGAGGAGATTGCTTGGGGATGTGCAAAAGTAATTCAGTGAATTAAGAATAAACTGCGAAATTTGCTTTATTCTGGTCCCGGGCACTTTTTTTCTCTTTTTCACCATTATGGGATAAAAGTCCTCATTGAGTTTATTCAAACATCTGCATGTCTGGAATTTGTCCTCTTGATAACTCTGGAGCTCCACTTCAGTTTATTAACCCTTCAATGTTGAGTTATTGATTCTGTTTTGCTATTAAAATATTCATATATAATTAGTGAATTACACGCATTGCTCTTTGATATTGTGCATTGACAGCTTTGACTTTTTTTGCCAGCTGTTTTGATGTCTAACGTCAAAAAAATAAGCAACATTTCATTTTCAAGATTTCTCTGTCAGGATGAAAAAGTACAGAAAGGATCCTCAGAGAACAAACAATGTAAGTGTACCCATCACGGTACAACATGGTCCTTAAGGCTCAATTGTGTTCCTTTTGGGGCATGTTTATATCTTTTCAGAACTTCAAAACAGAAAAATAAAAAGCCTGGGGTTGGGACAGGGTGCGTGAAGTGACATGCAATAGAATCTATTGTGGTTATTCTCCTTAACTAAAGGTATGAAGACATAGCAGTGATGGCACAAACCTAGTGAAAGGAAAAGTTCTGTCCAATTTATATGCATAAAATACAACTTTTCATTGCATTCATAAGCAATGTTTGCCATTTTTTTAAAGTTAACATGTTTCAAAAACTGTTTTTCAGCCCAGTCCTCAGAACTCTTTACACATTTCCATGTGTTTGCTTAAACCTGGTGTATTAAGTAAAGCTGTGTAACTGTCAGATTGGGCTGACAAACTCATGAAATCTAGTTTAGAGGAAAAATCAATGTTATTAAAACAAACTTTATCCTGCTTTTGTAGAAGTTACTGTCTTTAGTGTCCTGACAAGGATTGCTACTAGATTTCAGAGCATTGCTGTGAGGCTTTGATTGCGTTCTTAATGTCTACATGTCTTAATGAGGTCAGATTTTGGATGATCATTACCCCACCTCCTCCCAAAAGTACAGTTTTTTCTTGGTGGCTGAAAAGTTCAATTTTGGACTGATCTGACTGGAGCACTTTACTCCATACATTTGGGGAGTCTCCCACATACATTTTGGCGAACTCAAAACAAGCCTTCCTATTTTTATGTCAGTAAAGGCTGTTTTCTGGTGACTCTTCCATAAAACCCAGCTCTATGGAGTGTACGGCTTATTGTTGTTGTATGGACAGATACTCCAGTCTCTGCTTGGGAACTCTGTAGCTCCTTCAGGGTTGCCTTTGGTCTCTGTGCTTCCTCTCTGATTAATGCCCTCCTTGCCTGGTCTGACAGTCTTAGTGGGTGCCCCTCTCTTGGCAGGTTTGTTGTGGTACCATGTTCTTTTCATTTTATTGTGCTCCAGGGATAATCAGAGATTCTGATATTTTTTACAACCCATCCCTGACTTGTACTTCTCACAACTTTGTCCCTGACTTGTTTGGAGATCTGCTTGGTCTTTCTGTTGTTTTTTGGTTAGTGGTGCATCTTGCTTAATGATTTTACAGCCTCTGAGGCCTTTCAGAGAAGGTGTGTGTATATACTAAAAGATCACATGATACTTAGATTGCACACATGTGGGCTTCATTTCACTAAGCATGTGACTTCTGAAAGTAAATGGTTGCACCAGAACATTTTAGAGGCTTCATAGCAAAGGAGGTGAATACATATGCACATGACAATTTTCAGTTTTGAATTTACAAGAAGAAAGAAATACTTTTTCTCATTTTACTTCACCAATTTAGACTATTATGTGCAGATTCATCACATACAATTGAGATTAAAAACATTTAAAGGTTGTAATGTACCAAAAGACTTCAAATCCAAGGGGTGAAATACTTTCATAAGGCACTGTACAAGTGGAAAATTTGTGGAAGCTATCTTTATCACCAAACCTTTTTAAATCAGACTCCACGATCATTTGGACATGGCAGCCCTCCTACACTCCAGTGACCAGGTGAGTGTTAAGGCTGTAAGTTTTGCTCTGCTGTTAAAGGCAGGAAACTGCTATGACCTAGTAATGAGTCCAAAGCATCACACACACACCCTTAAGGCAAACTAAACACTCCCAGACACTTCAGCTGTTTGCAGACAGTCTTAGTTTCCTCTGGGTCTACATGCCTTCAGAATGTAATGGATCACGTATAAGCAGAGAAAACAGGGTGTGAGTGCTAATGAATACATCATACACACACACACACACCATTCCTTATATGTAAGCTTAGTTCCTGAACTAAATCAGTAGTGTTTCTTTGTGGAGGGACTTATTTAGTGTGGTCATTATACCAGAGTATCATACTGAATAACTCTCCCTGCAATGTGAGTAGTACATAAAACAATGCAAATGGCAAAGACGGTGCAGAACAATTGACAAAATAACACCTGATTTTCTGGTATTAATCTGCTGATCCTCTGGTCCTTATCTTCTGCTTATCTGCTGATTTTTCAACTTGAAACTTGATGACTTTTCCCAACTACTTTTTGCACAGTCCTGCTACTTCTTTAGGCTAAAAATAATGTTTACACTTGTGCTGTATCTTGAAATGAAAGTGTACAATGAAATGCAATGAAACAAACATACATTAGTGAACACAGCAGCACATGTCAAAAAAAGAGTTGAGACGGGGCAACAAAAGGTTGGAAAAGTACGTGGAACTAATTTAAAAAACAGCTGGAAGAGCAATTTGCAACTGCGTCACATGACGGGGTATGAAAAATGCATTTTAGAGAGGCAGAGTCTCTCAGAAGCAACAATGGACAGATGTTCGCCTATTTAAAAAAAAAACTGCTTCTAAAGATCTTGGAACAAAATGCAGAAAAAATCTTCAACATAAAATTGTGAAAACTTTGAATATCCCACCATCTACATAATATCA
This sequence comes from Crenuchus spilurus, assembly GCA_036984385.1. Taxonomy (NCBI): domain Eukaryota; kingdom Metazoa; phylum Chordata; class Actinopteri; order Characiformes; family Crenuchidae; genus Crenuchus; species Crenuchus spilurus. The sequence continues at coordinate 57,086 of BRDA01014114.1, forward strand.
TCAAAAGATTCCGAGAATCTGGGGAAACCCCTGTTCAAGGTAAAAGGACGACAGTCAATATTGGATGCTCAAGATCTTCGGGACCGCAGGGGGCACTGCATTAAAAACACGATGATGTCAAAAGACATGATTCTGTACTAAAATTCAGTGCATGGACTTAAAAATACTTCCAGAAATAATTTCCTGTGAACACAGTTTGCCATGAATAGTACACATCTGAAAGGCACTATCAATGTTGAACAGTATATAGAGGTTTTAGAACAACACATACTGCCTTTCAGGCAAGACCTTGTAAGACGATGCTAAACCACATACTGCATCCATCACAACAGCATGGCTTCACAGAAGAAGAGTCAGAGTGCTCAACTGACCTGCCTGCTGTCCAGATCACATTTGATGCATCATAAAATGTGAAATCCAACAAAGAAGACCCAGGAATGTTGAGCAGCTAGAATGCTACATCAGACAAGAATGGGCAGTGCTGGCACTAGACATTGGGGTGCCCTATGCACAAAGGATGAGCGGACTGAGGAGAGGTGTATCTGTGTGGTTTGCAAAGATTTTCTCACCAGAAAGAGGGGGGACACTTGAGTGATTCCCCCTTGGACATCCTATCCGCATGTGCGGAGCACTGAGAATTGCACAACATTCCTCTCAGAAAACTACAGCAATGTTAACTGTTGTTAAAAGAAGAGGAGATGCTACATAATGGTAGACATGGTTGTATCCTGACTTTTTAAAGATGTGTTGCTCCATCAAGTTCTAAATGAGTTAATATTTTTAATAAAATTGTAAAATGCCTCACGTTCAATATTGTTAATAAAAAATGGATCTATGAGATTTGCAAATCATTGCATTCTGTTTTTATTTACATGTTCCACAGTGTCCCAACTTTTTTGGAATTGGGTTGTAGAATTTGGGTTTACATTTTTGACAATTTGGACAAAGGAAGTGTACAGAATGTTGACTACACAATGGCTAAATGCTTTATTTATATCTATTATCTTCCAGTTAATCCTGGTCAGGTATTGGTGAGTCCCCTACTCTTTCACCAGGTGCAGGGCAGGACATTACACTATCTTAGCTAAACCCAGGACAGCGTGCCAATCCATCACTGAGCACTCACAGATATTCACACAAGGACAACTTTAGAGTACCCAATTCACCTGACTTCCATGTTTTTGGACTGTGGGAGGAAACATAAGACCCCAGAGGAGATTGCTAATCCTGTGTTTTGAAAAAAAAGTATAATGACCAATTCCTTTTGTGTATCTCTACTGTAGTTTTCACAGTATGATAGTGTGTATGAAATGGCAGTGGTAGTGGAACAGTAAGAGAAGTTGGGATCTTTACACTGTAGAGAAAAACCCTTCAATCGATTTAGTAAGTAACAAGCAAAATATAGAGCTTCTCTTCTTAAACAGTCACATTTTTCCTCAGCAGTTACTCTGTACGGTGGCACAAACACTCACCTTTCACCTATTTAGTCTAGTTTCTCATGACTTGTAGAGAATCTAGACTGGTGTGTGTGTGTGTGTGTGTGTAGGGGGTTGAAATGGTCCCATCCGGTGTTGTGATGTGGAACAGAGGTTGGACTGTGGAGAACATGGAGGAGGTCTTTCCTCTCCAGCAGGCTAGAAAGAGGAGATATTAACCTCGCAACCTCTAAGCCCCCTTTTCTTTCTGCCAATATCCCTCACTCCCCCTCCATTCTTTCAAACCGCTTTTTCTCTCCTCAGCACGGTTTTGTCCTTTTTGGAGTCAGGGGTCTGTCACATCAATGCAGGCCCTTTGTTGCTTCACCTTCTCCAACAATGAATGCTTGTTCTTCAGAGTGATAAATGATTCCACACAACAGCACTTCAAATCGGCTAAAACATGAATAGTTTTGACTTGTTGGACTTTTTGTTTTCTTTCAGGAGAATAAAGTGCATTCCTGCTTAAAGTTGTCTCAGTGGAATGTGACACTGTGATTTTCCTCAGCAGGGTGTCGTAGTGATTGCATTAAAAAATGCTCTATTGTTTCGATAATCAACTTTATTGACTATGTTGAATGACTTTATTTGCATAATGTTACATAATACGAGACAAAAAGCAAGAATTTCTCATTTTTCCCATTGTGTACTGTTGCATTTTTGATTTTCACATAAAAAAAAAGCTTTTCTAAGAACACAAACGTGTTGACATTTCTTGGCTTCTCGTGGTCCTTTTAGTGGAAATCTTCAATCACACAATGAGGCTCGTTATTGTTTTTGTCTTTTTCCTCTGAGAGATGTGTTTACACTTATACAGCTCTGACAACTATTCCATCTCTTATCCCAGCAGGTTAAATATGTCTTCTGGCCGTGCATTCTTTCGTTCGAACTAAACTTCTATGGCTTGTTCTCGTGTGAAAGAGGAACCACATCACAGCGGTTTTCAAATCAGTCACTCAGGTTTAGTAAACACAGTGATAATAGAAGGCCAGCTATTTACATGAACAAGGACAGAGCAGCCCATAAACACTGTATCTAGACATAACAGTACATCTACTCTCTGTTCTGTGCTGTATTCAATACATCTACAAGTTTATACTCACATAATACTATTCAGTACATACTTTAAACCATAAAACATCAACTCAGTTCTAATCTTGTGACACTGTGACACTCAGACAGCTATTAACTCTATATCACATATATTTACTTATCTCCTTTTCTGACTTTTCATCTTCTACATTGTTTGGAAGCTCTCAACCATTTTCAGTCCAGCAATGGATGTCTAAGGTCAAATAAACAGCTTTAAAGCACTATATATATCAACTGTTATTACACTGGAGTGAGCAAGTAAGCTGTATTTCTCTGGACATGTCCTGCTTTTGAACATATGCTCTTTACAGCACACCAAAGTAACACGTGGCCTACTTACAGGATGTAATTACATTTAAGCTAGTATAGAATTTTAAATATGGTCCGTGTTGCAGTCTAAACGTTTGCATCGTTATTTTATTGGCAACAACATATTTTTCTTTCCATTCCAATGCCAGTAAATAAACAATTGGGCACATTTTTCTCATTGGAGGGGCACTTTTCAATTAGAGGGGCATCTATGCGGGCACTTCATCATGTACAACTGTAGGAGAACCCAACACAGCACGGCATCACATTTACTCTACTGAAAGTGGCTCACTTTGGCACACTGTCTAGTAGGGTGCAATAGGATGCTATTGTGAAGACAACCAAATAAGGGCACACATTAAAACAGGTTATCAATCTTTCTTGTTCTAGAGGGCACACTATTATAATTTATCACAAAAAGGGGCCACTCGATATTTTTCTCTCATGTGAAGGTCAGCAGGGCACTTTTTTGCCATTCTGGAGGGCACTTTGGCAACCTTTTTTTGACCATTGGTGCACGAGGGGGAGCGTTCACCCTGAGTCCACCAGTGGGTTGGAACATCTCTGAAATAGCCGGGCTTGTGTGGTGCTCATGCTCAGCAGTGGTCAGTACCTACTCCAAATTCCTTTAGATCTCAATTCGATTGAGCATCTGTGTGATGTGCTGGGGAAAGAAGTCTGATCCACTGTGGTGCTTGGTGCCAACGGGCACTTTAAGAGGTCTTGCAGGTCCATGCCTCAGCACATTAGAATTTTTTTGGCAGCCCAAACACATATTAACATATTGCTCATAATGTTTTGGCTCACGGGTGTATTTAAAGATCATTTCTGCAAGAAGAAACAGTAAATATGGACCACAAAGTTATTTTTGAATGTGTTGGCAATTACCATTTACTTTTATTATCTTTTTATTGACTACTGCAGACAGTATGAACCCAAGATATTTCATGTTTTGTCTGGACAACTTAATTTGACTTAAAATGTATCCACTCCTGCATTCCTGGCCTGAAGCACATTCCAAAAATAGTTGGGATGGTAAAGCATTTACCACATTGTAATGTTGCCATTCCATCTCACAACACTTAAAGGATTTTTGGGACAGAGTTTACCAAACAATTGAATGTTTCAGGTGTTATTTTGTCTAGAAAGGAAAGGTAGTTCCTATTTTACATCACTTTTGCTATTGTTTTTCACTTTTTCCAGAAAAAAAAATAGTATTTGTTTTACTATACCTAGTGAAGACCATTACTGATATGTGTGGCATAATTCTACATCTACACTTACCCTCAGTATCCTAATCTTAAACCTAACCCTAACATTTACCCTATTATCCACTCATCCATTACCTTACTGCTTAACCCAGTTCCGTTTTGCAGTCTCATTCTAAAAGCCCTTCAAGAGGTGCTGGGCAAGAACAGGGCATCACTCCATCACTAGTCACACACACTCATACCAGGGCAATTTAGAGTAACCAATTCACCTGACCTCCATGTTTTTTAACTGTGGGAGGAAACCAAATACACTGGAGGAAACCCACACAGACATGGGAAGAACATGGAAAGTCCACCCATGCTAACCGTCAAGCAACTGTACCACCCACTGTCCTAACCTTCTTAACACAATCCTAAATATAACGTTAATGCCAGAATCCTAATGGTAACCATAACCTAAACAATGTTAACCTAATGCTAAACCTAACCATAACCTTGCTAACCCAATCCTAAAGCTAATCCTAAACCTCACTAACCTAATCCTAAAGCTGTCCCTAAACCTAATCACAACTTGAAGTACATTCACCTGATGCTAAACCTAACCATAGCCTTGCTAACCCAATCCTAAAGCTAATCCTAAACCTCACTAACCTAATCCTAAAGCTGTCCCTAAACCTAATCACAACTTGAAGTATATTCACCTAATGCTAAACTAACCTGATTAACATCGCCTGATTAACATCGCCTACGCCTAAACCTAACCATGTTAACGTAATCCTAAACCTAACCTCACTAACTTAACCTAATGCTACCCACAAACCTAACCTTAACATGTACCATGTTAACCTAGTTCTAAACCCAACCTCAAACTCACTAATCTAATCCTAAACCTAACCTTTGGGGCAGCTGTGGCGGTTAAGGGCTAACCCATTAACCTAATCCTAATCTTACTAACCTAACCCTAACCACAACTTCATTAACCAAATCCTAACCTTACTAACCTAACCATAACCTCATTAACCTAATCCTAATCTTACTAACCTAACCACAACTTCATTAACCAAATCCTAATCTTACTAACCTAACCATAACCTCATTAACCTAATCCTAATCTTACTAACCTAACCCTAAACACAACTTCATTAACCAAATGTTAACCTTACTAACCTAACCACAACCTCATTAACCTAATCTTAATCTTATTAACCTAACCACAACCTCATTAACCTAATCCTAATCTTACTAACCTAATTTGAACCTCATTAACCAAATCCTAACGTTACTAACCTAACCACAACCTCATTAACATAATTCTAACCTTACTAACCTAACCTTAACCTCATTAACCAAATACTAACCTTACTAATCTAACCATTTTCCCCAGGATCACACACATTGTTCAGACTTTCCTGTCGGGTAAGAGGACCTGGTCCTCACATTGAAGCAGAATAAGCCACACACAGTAAAGATAAACAAGTGGCCTGTGTGTGACAGAGAGAGATGGTTCATGTGTGTGTTCAGTCTAACAATAAACTGCAAACGCTGCTTACAAAACCTTACAAACGGAACCACAGACAACAAACTCAGATCAGACGTGAGCGTCACGCTGCTGAACGTTTGGTTCGAGTTCAGCCGTTCCTGAGGGCGGCCGGTCACGTGTGGCGTGACGTCAGGGCGTGGCTGGTTTAAAACGAGGCTGTAAGGGACCGAAACAAACTAGTCAAACTTTTGGAGAAACGAAGAGCCGGAGTGAGCAGAGCGGCTGAGCGGATGCTGGAGAGCTAATCTGTGTTTCTGTGTGGACTTGGAACAGAAGAGTGAGAGAGTAAGTTACACAAAAATACAGTAACCAGAAGACCGACTTTACCAAAACTTTTCCTGCTGGAAATGCAGCTGTAACGAAAAAAAAAAAAAAAAA
>BRDA01014114.1:63940-83147 GCA_036984385.1 Crenuchus spilurus
TATATATATATATATACACACACACACACGTTATGTCTTAACTGCTGGAGCACAAGAATAGAGATTCATAACAACAATTCAAACCAACAACCTAAATAATAACTACTAAACTATAACTATAAAATAATAACTATATAAAGTTCTATATAAACTCTGTACATGGGCTTAAAAAAAAACAAAAAAAAACTAAATGGTAGGCATGGTTAGAGTGGGTTTAATCACTGTTGCTAAGGTTATTTCCCATAAATTAAAATATTCATTCTAAATTCCGTCAAAATTTTTTGTTTTTGTCTTATTTTGTAATCTTTGGTTGAAAATATACAATATCTGCATTTAATTAGCATTAAAACATTTTCACCTGGACATAATGTACCCAGCTTCAAGTGCAGCTTAATTACTATGAACGAATTAAAATTTTTGTTTCTCATTATAAAAACATATAATACTTCTAGCAGTGGTTAGTTACTGTTAGTGTTAAAGTGAAAGTATTCTTAGTTATTTTATATTCAAAAATTTATGTTATGCCTAAAGATTGACCAGTTAAAGGATTGCTGCAGGTGCCATAAACTAGGTTGCTACACATAATAAAGAGTAATTCTCTGACTTCATTCATCACAGCTTGGTTCTTCATTTGTTTCAGCAATAAAGAACAGAGCTGCAATACGATGTTAAACCAATTATTCTGCTCCAGTGAGACAATCTAATAAGCTTCTTCAATGAAGTGTGACCCTTTTACTGTGTTCAGAGTAGTGGAGTAACATGTGAAATACATAGAAGTGGCAGTATTTAACCAACACTCCAGCTGGAAAATCCCGGAAGCTTTTCAAATCTGTGGAAAAACCAGAGTAATCAGTTACATCATGTTCCCATGAATCAATATGTCCGATGTCATGACAGCATTGAAACAAATAAATGTACACTTGGGCTCAAAGTCAAATACTGTATTGATTTTACATGAATAATATGGCCTGCTTGCACACTTGTAATTCCCAAATGAACAAATGAATAGCTAAACAAAGAAAGACAATATATACAATGGCTTTAATTGCAAAGACCAGAAAAGCTGTATAAGTACTTGAGCATAATGGACTGAAGTGAACTAAACACAAGTAAGTTCATTTCCAGGATATGTGACTATTGACTTAGTAAACGAATGGAAAAGTCATTTGTACAGGAACAATTGACGCCTGTAATGATTTGAGAGAAGTTAACGTTGCAGTGCTGTGTGTGTAAAAACAGGTCTGTTCTCTTTGTCACACTTTCATAATCAGCCGCTACCGAAATGCAGTTTTGTGAAATAAACAGCCCACTGCTGTGCCCTCACATTAAGAAGCTTTTGATGACTGTGTGCAACATTATCTGTTGAACACAGTGTTGTGCTCATTGTCTTTATAGCACTAATGACATCCACCCGTCATCCTGCTCCATCATAACGTCTCCGAGGGGACACATGCATCCAGGCTGCCTCCCAGAGAGTTGCCAGCAGATGAAGAATTTTGGGGGGAAAAGTCACATTGCAATACAGATAAATATAACAGCAGACAAATGTTCTGGTTATCAGGGAAGTGCGCCAACATTTTAATGGACTGTAGGTCAAACCTTGCAGCAATGCAAGTTCAACTCTCACTGCAAATAATGCCCTGAACACTTTCATGCATCATGGATGTAATACCAGCAGTGCCTTGACTCTGTGATTCATGGTGAAGCCCTGAACTGGTGCGTTTGAGGTTTAGACCACTACAGAAAAGCACACGTGATGCCATGATAAAGATGAAACGCATTCACAAAACTGTGTACAAATATACACAGTACACAGTCATATCAGAATACTATGACCACTTACTGTACCTAATAGTGGCTTGGCTCAGAGTGTTTGCTCAGTGATGATCACTAACACATTCTCCTGTGTTCATGATAGAGGTTAACTGGCCCACTGTCGCTTCACTGTTAAGCCATTAAATGCAGTCTCATGTCATCAGTGACACCCCAGGTCAAATTTTTCATAACTGTGTTTTATCATTGATGGAAATATTCATTTTAGTTAGTCATTAGCCTACTTCCAACTTTTTAAAAAAAATTAGCAAATAGGAGTCCTAGTTCACATGAAATTAATTATGTATGAAATGGTCACTTGACATTCACCTGCTGGATGTTTGAATACGTCTCTATAAAGCTGTGCTTCCCCTACCTACCTATCTCAGCCCTTCATTCTTTGTTTAAGGGTCCTTCTTTTGAAAGGCTGACCCTAAATGCCTAATATTTAAGATACATGCATTACTGTTTAACCAATTTGAACATAAATGATTATAATGAAAGAAAAGGCAGATTCTATCAGCTGTATCTACATGTTGGTTGAATATTCATCACAATCAGAATGTAGCATGTTTAAGAACACAGCTAGCATCTCACATGACAAATGTAAACTGAAATGAATGCCCATATTAACTTATTGCTCATCACACACTAATGCAAAAGTTATTTTTAAGGAAGACATTATACCTCTTTTTAAAGAAGTTAGAATAGGTCTGCTATACAAAACATGTTCATGAAGTTCTTTGCACAAAATCACTTTCACATAAAGTGATATCACAATCTCTATTATACCCAGTTTCAGTCCCTTTCAGAATAAGTCATAAAAAGGGCTCTGTCACTTTTATGCAAATAAGCTGTTGCTGGCTATGCCCCAACACCAGTGTTTACTACACATGAAAATTACAGAACACAGTGCTGCTATCCAATAGTATATGTTTAACCCTGAGTCGGACTCAGAGCAAGAAGATCTTCATGGATGCAGCAAGCTCGCTCTTTCTCTCTCGATCTCGATCTCGATCTCTATCGGAGAAAGGTGGTGCCAAGGCATTTCTATGCAAATTTCCTTATTGTGACGTTACAATAAGGACGCGATTCAAATGACTCATAGAAGCATATGATTCCTGATACCAAAGTCTTGCATAGTTTACCATACCAGAGTTTTACATAATATGTCCTCTTTAAACTGATTTCACATAGTTGCCTATATGTTAACTTGCTAGTTAGGCTTGGCTAGCATAATATAACTGCACTGTTCAGAAGTGTAGTGGAGGTTAACAGGGAATCCCTCTGGTTACATGTGGGACTGTATATGCTTTATATATATGTTTTATTATTAACTTCAAACACAAACTCAAGTGCTGCAGTATCTCAAGACTATGGACATGACTTCTTTTATAGCTCTTGGTATTAAAAGTTTGAATGTTACTGTGAATAATTTTGCACTATGCCTGGACAATATAAGATATGTATTACTATGTACCACTATTGTAATATGCACTGCAATATTTTACACACTAGTGAAGCCTTTCATATTACATGAGCAAATGTAGTGACTGATCATACAGTAGACAGTTAAAAGATCTGTTTACATGTGTTGGTAATATCCATAAAATGATAATGACATGATAATCATAATGTTGAGATAATAATACAACAATTTGCGCTCAAAAAGCTTCTGATTAACTTTTGATTTACTGTGGTTACAGTTTATCATACAGACTGTTCATGGACCTGCCTGGTAACAATATATACATCAATAGGATATAAATGAGAGCAGTGTTAATAAACTGCTTCATAATGAACGCAGGAGTTGTTCTACTCCTCTTTACTCTTATTCTACTTTATATTTTCTTTGATAGAGATCACGTCTGTATCTGACTATTGTATCTGCTGCCATGTTCGGCCAAGTTTCCAAACGACATGCTGTTACACTGCACTCTAAGAAGTAATAAACCAGATCTACTTAAGAATATCGATGTAACAATTTACATGCATCTTTTTAAGTAATCTCAACTAGATTAAAATATTAACTATTAAAGTTTCTTCGCTTAATATTAATCTCATTGTATTGTTTGATGAACACAACTAAATTAATTGCCCCCAACATAATTTTGGACATGGACACTGGCTCACTCTGACTGAAGATCAAGCCTGCCTCGAATTATTGAAGCTCCCTTTACATTTAAGGCATTTAGCAGACGCTCTGACCCAAAGTGACTTACAGTTGGGGGTTAGGTGTCTTGCTTAAGGGAACTTCAGTCATGCCCTGCCTATGGATTGAACCAGCAAGCTTCTTGTCACAAGACCAGCTCCCTAACCAGGACACGACAGGCTTGCTAGCGAGTGAGCAATAATAATCTAGTTGCAAGAATGTAAATATGAAATGTGACGTCTATTAAGGACAATCGACTAACTCTCAGTGTGAATTAGTCTCAGTCTTGTATTAGCAGGTACAAGAGGAAAATGCAATCAACTCACCTAATGCATCTGTCTGTATATTGAGAAGGGGTAGGGGGGGATGTGCACAAATGTTCCTCTTTTTGTTTTCCAGAGGCTCAAATACTTTTTTGTTGGTTGAACTCAAAAATTGTCTGTTGTGCTGATGCAAAATTATGCATTCAAAAAATGCATCCGACTTTACATTTTTATCTGAACTCACAATTTAAAATAAAATCTAACAAACATATTTTTTTATTATGTATTTACTAACAGCATGAATCATGTTTTAGACCGTACCACAAAATGTGTGAATGGTTTTAAAAGGCATGAGCAATGCACATGTTGAGCAGAATATATAATCAGCCACACCCATCTCCTCTCATTATTTGTATGGGCTTAACTAAAATACATGTGTGACACAGAGGTCCACATTCTGTCCAGTTTGACCAAAAATGAGAAAAACAAGAAAAAAATTATTTCTGTTCATGATTAAATTAAAAAAATGTCAAATATACAAGGCAACATATTTCAAGTTTTAAAGTGGATATTGTTTGAAAAGTAATCACACCCAAAATGAACTAATTAGTTCAACAAAGTAATAATTTGAGATTCTGGATTTCTTTTATTATTATTATTATTATTATTATTATTATTTATTATTATTATTTTACTCCTGATTTTCTCTCCAATGTAATTTATTGGCCAATTAACCCACCCTTTTATCAACTCTCTCTATCGGTATCACTTGCAATGTCCCCAACTCTCTTGGGAGGGGTTAGATGAGCACAGGCCTCCTCTGACACCAGTGACATCAAGCCACTTTTCATCACTGCTAGTGATACATCACCACCAGGCAGCTAGTGTGCTCGGAGGAGAGCGCAGATCCCCAGTTCTGATGGATCTCCTGGCAGATGCCCAAGTCAGTTGACATAGTGCACTCTCCCTAGCACTATAAACTATCTTGCCCACCCAAAGAGAGAGCACGGCCAATTCTGCTCTCTCGAGGCCCCAGCTGTCAATGGCAAGCAACATGATCGGGATTCAAACTCGCGATCCTCAGATCATGGTGGCAGCACCTTAGTCCACCGAGCTTCTCTTAAGATTCTGGATTTCTGATTTTTATGAGCTTTAAGCTAAACTGATTGAAACGTAAAACAATCTTGAAATGTCACTTTATGTGTAATGAATATAAAATGTTTACCTTTTTGACTTATAAAATGAGCACAATGAACTTTTGCAATATTTGAATTTTTGGATACAGCTCTGTATACCACAAGCTTCTGGCCAGGATAATGGAGAACGTTCCTGTGTTGTGTTGGTATTTATTTGTCAGTTCTGTTAAACCTCTAGTAAAATATAACTGATGATCACCTGAACACAGCACACTTTATCTGAGGTCTTTTGAATAGGAATATTATTTCCTGTTCCTTTAAATAGCAACTAATGTCATTTATATTTGTATTTTGGTTCAGAGAAAGAACAAGCACAGTATGACCAGGTTAAAAATAAAATTAACCATCAGTCATTTTGGTTGTAAAGAATTTTGAATCTAATCAGCCATAAAAGTTCATGATCGGTGCATCCTGCTCACACCTGAGCCAGATTGAATTGACTTTTAACATTTTAACTTCAAATGAATTTCCCCTTTTTCACTCCTCCAATGTCCCTCCTCTGCAGCTTTGTTTTCTCAAGGCCATCTGATTGCCACACACACACACACACACATACACACACACACACACACACACACACAGTACCTCTCAAAAAGCTTTGTGCTGTCACACAGCTTAGTTTGGCATAACTTGCAGATACCTGGCCAGACCGAAGCCAGTATCTCCAGGATGCAAGATTAAGCTCCCAAAATTACAATTATGTTCAGGGGATTTGTCCTGAAGAATGATGGACACAAATTTAAACCCATGTGCAAGCTTTTCTCTTAAGTGGAATAAATCCATAATGTGTGAAAAAGATGATCAGGCACAAGTGCTCTGTTCTGAGTGACAGACTACAGGTTTAATCTGCACTGCCTTTCTCTCTTTGAGCTCATACGTATTACATTTTAAATTAATGCCATCATAATAATGTTTGTCTTGTTTTGTTTTTAGGATGCGTGGCTTATTTTCCACCCTCTTCCTGCTGCTAGTGGCCTTAATGATCGTCACTACAGAAGCTGGAAAAAACAAGAAAGGTGAGCTCATGTCAATCATCATAATCTCATAGAAATTCAGCTTTAATGCGATGGGTCACTAAGAGTTTAGCAGTTGTTTTAAAAAAGACACTGGGGCTGCATTATACAGACAAAATACTATATTGCCGTAATGCTTTGAAATGTAAATATGCTTTGAAAAACACATTAGAGAGCCTTTGCTGGCACATGAATGATGTCCCTGTATTATTTTTTAACCATTGTTGACACTACTGTACGTGATAAAATACTTATGCATGTTAATTATATGCAATATTAATATTAATATGTTCTCTGACAAAGATAAAGAATCGAGGGGGTGTACAGAATGGCGTTATGGTGGCTGCGTACCCAGTAATGGTGACTGCGGTTCAGGACACAGGGTAGGCACCTGCAACGATCAGACCAAGAAGCTCAAGTGCAAAGTGCCCTGCAACTGGAAGAAGCAATTTGGTGGTGAGAGACTGCTTAAATTTTTTGTTTGTACTTATGTATACATATATTATTCTTCAATAGAGCTCTGATATATCCGCAGCATTCAGTCACTGCTTGACCACAACTTTTAAGCCATAAAAATCTTAGAGAATAAGCCACATAAGGCTGATAGATATATCATCTTTTTTTCAATATTAAACATGAAGTGTTAAGTGTATTATTAACTTGTTCCAATGAATTGTACCATTATATTACAAAATATACATATTTTATTTTGATAAGCAACTTGTCAATCAATCAATCAGAACTTTATGTAGCACTTTTCATTCAAATCAGATTGAAGTTCAAAGTGCTTAACAATTGATTGACAGGAAAACAAATAATATAAATAATAGGAATTGTATAAACAATAAAAATGGATCCATAAGTTAAATGAAAATATAAAATGTAACAGAATAAAAGTCAAATTGATTTTTAATTAAATATAAAAGTCATTACAATTAAAATAAAATAAATAATAAAATAAATCAATATTGTGGTCTTAAACAGATAAAAACATCAAGCTTTTGTCAAATTATTTCTTGTAGAGAAAATTAAGTAGAAATAATTCATTTAAAAAAGTAGTTTTATCATATTATGCAGGTTGATTTAAGTTTTCTGTTTAATGATTTTATGGCGTAAACCCCTTATTTAACATGGACAGTTATGTTATTTCATTATACATTCAGTTTTACTGACTGGTAATTGTTGCTAAGATGACTAGATGCAAATGTAATTACCTGCAGTCAATTAATGTTAAATTAAACAGAAGTAAATATATGTATTATTTTAAAATGATCCAAAAGAGCATAAATGTTGTGTCCTGTTTGCAATGACTCACTGCTGTGTATCTCTAATATTCTTCTGCTTTATGTACCTTCTTTGGGCAGCGCTGCCTGGCAGGGTATGATGTAAATATTAGTTGAGTTCTGAATTGTAGTTATTCATTGACTGAACTGAGTTTATAGCAGAAATCGTTGTTATAATTTACAGTATAATGCTGCAGAAGGTTAGAGTTACTCGAACTGCAGAGCTCAATCCTCAGTTTCTTGTGAATGAAGCACTGCAGACTTGTCTTCTCTTTTGTTTTAGGTTTAGAAACTAGAATTCTAAATCTGGGTTGTCTGTGTGTGTTTTTTCTGCAGCCGACTGCAAGTATAAGTTTAGTAACTGGGGCGAGTGTGACACTGCTGCAGGCTATAAGACTCGCTCTGGCACACTGCTGAAGGCTCTCTATGATGTTGAATGCCAGCCCACCATCACAGTGTCTAAACCCTGCTCCACCAAGAGCAAAGCCAAGTCCAAAGGTAAAGAAAACTTTTATTATGCAGGGTTTAGAGGGCATGCTGATTGCTCAATAAGGAATAGCTGACCTCTGCACACTGGTGTGGTAGATTCTCTTTTGGCAGGAAAGGAACCACTCTCCGGTCATAAACAATGGTGAGGTTGTGGGTGCTTATGGACTCTAGGATCCAAGAAACATTTTGTCGCCAGTATTGACAGGAGGGCTGTCAAAGTGAATGCAGTAAAATTGCGCTCTATGTGATTAACATTAGCATCACCCTGACAGTAACAGCAAACGTTTTATCACAAGAGCCACCTGGAAGCAATTTGTAATGAAACAGGAACCTGAAACAGTGGTGTTTGACTGGTTAATTAACTGGAATGTCATTATAGAAAAATAACTTCGACAGCCCTAATTGAACAGTGTTGTTTTACATGGTCAAAAATTAAACAGATGCCAAAAGTTTAGTAAAATTGTGAACAGTCCACTGTAACAGCAGAGAGTGTTAGTATATTAGTGCATCTCCAAAGAATAGAATATTGTGGAACAGGTTCATTTGTGTTTGTAATTTAATTCAAAAACTGTCATATATGTTATATTCAGAACACATACACAGAAATATTTTAAACATTTGTTTGGTTTTATTATGGACCCTGATAATGATAACAATATTCTAATAGTTTGAGGTTCTGGATTTTCATGAGCTATTCACCAAACTGATCAACAGCAAAACACAAAGGCATGAAATGTCACTTTACATGTAATAAATATAAAATAACTTTTACCTTTTTTATTTATATTTTTTTACTTTTTTACAATATTGTATTTTTTTTATATGTCACTGTAGTACTAACATAGTCCTGGAGTTGTGGTCTCCCAGCCTCCTTTTTATCATTCTTTTTGGATTTCATCATTTGATCAGAATTATACATATTATTATTATTATTATTGTTATTATTGTTATTATTATTATTATTATTATTATTATTATTATCCATCATTATCATTATTATTATTAGGTCAATTTAACCATGTTGACAGATTGAACAGTGGATACAGTATACTTAAGTACGGCAAGTTATTACTAAACTAATTAAAATCATTAAACATTAATAACACCAATAAATCTGTGCAGAATTAATACTGAACATTTATTTTTGGCCAAAGGCTACATCAGCCAGACTCCAGTACAGTCATGGGAAATGTTCTTAGTGGTCAGAATAGAGCAAGGTTTGGGAAGATGTACTTACAATCTTAGAATTTGTACACTGATGCAACTATTCAAGGCACTTCCTCTTTGTGCCTCTTTTATGGCCTTAAATTTATTTTAAGATGATTATGTTCCTGTGTCAGATTCAAAATGTCTAAAGAAACAAAACAAAGAAGTAACATGAAGCCCCCTGAATAAAAGCACACAACAACTCGGTCTTTTATCAGCCTGTGTGTGTTAGTTTGGGCTATGCTGGAGATTGTTATGCATGAGTAATGTAAGCTTTTGTCTTTGTTGGGATCAGAAGGCCCTCAGTGGGTGTTTGAGTAGGATGCTGAATCGAAGATGAGCCAGAGGATCTGGAGTGGAGATGCCTGGATACATGAAGCCCATTTTGCTCTAGCACGCTGATTTGTTGATGATTTCCAGAGAAATCTTCACGGTGTTTCATACTTGAAAACAAAATGAGGGAGGCTTACACAGAAGAATGAGCTGTAAAAAATTACATTTAAATAAAATTTAATTATCAGTATATCTAGGGCACATAAGATTGGAGAAATGCACTTTATCACTTAGTATTTTAAGGTTTTTGGTCATTCTGTTCATTAAAAGACTATGGCTAGGAGCAGCAGCCAAAAATCCAACATCTGCAAAATCACAGAGATTTGCTTATGAGGGCCCCAAGTGGCTCAGCAGGCTAAGACGCTGACACTATGACCAGATGATTGCGAGTTCGAATCAACAGCCATCAACAGCCGGGGCCCAAGAGAGCAAAAATTGGTCGAGCTCTCTCTGGCTGGGTAGATGGCTCTCTCTCTCTCTCTCTCTCTCTCTCTCTCTCTCTCTCTCTCTCTCTCTCTCTCTCTCTCTCTCTCTCCCTATTACACTCACACTGCAATGTCCGCTGGCTCAGACATCTACTGATTGGTCCATTTGGAGCTGGGAATCCTGCGCTTTCCTCCGAGTGCGTTGGCTCCCCAGTGACTGTGTATCAGAGGTAGTTTGAAAAGAGGCGGTGGCTGCGTCACACGCAATGGAGGAGGCTTGTGCTTGTCTTCACCCTCCTAGAGTCAGAAACAGTGCAAAGTGATAAGGTAGAGCCCCCTAGTGGATAGAATGGAATTGGCTACTACTACATTGGGAAGGGGAGAAAATGGGCAAAAATAAAAAAAAATAGATTTGCTTATGGATGTGTCTAAAATGATCAGATGAGCTCTGGCTTGGTGCATCCTTTACTAAATAAAATCACTGACAATCTCCTGTAAAAATGAAATTACCACAGGACCCCATGTATAATCTGATTCATTGTCTTTGGAATAGATGTTTGAGGTAGACAATAGTCTAGATTGTGTGAATCTTAGTATGAAAGCCATGGCCTAGTGGTAAGGATCTGGACTTGTGACCAGAAGGTTGCTGGTTTGATCCCCAGACAGGACATGACTGAAGTGCCCTTGAGCAAGACACCTAACCCCCTAACTGCTCCCCGGGCGCCGGTGGATAAGGGCTGCCCACCGCTTCGGGCACAAATTATCACAGCCTAGTGTGTTCACTAGTGTGTGTGTGTGTGTGTGTGTGTGTGTGTTTCACTGCACGAATGGGTTAAATGTGGAGTTCAAATTCCGTTGTGTGAAAAATCATATTGGCTAAATTGGTAATCTTAAACTTAATGAAATTGAAAATAGTGCTTGAAAATCCAACATTCACAGTACATTTTTTGAGTTTAGTGTTCTTGTGATTTTCATTAAACTATTTAAAAATTGAGTTTAATATAAAGGAATAAAAAAACCTTCACATACCTTTGAAAACTTGAGACTGAAGCGTGTCTAAGGCTTTGTTCACACTATTACGGCAGCAACAATAGAAATAAATATATTGGCACCATCGTTTTTTTTCTCCATATCAGTTCAAATAGCACTGTTTGATTATATTTGAAAACTCTTAGTAACTGTTCTACTATAAACATTCAAAAATAGGCTGATGATGAAATACATTTTTAATGACAAAAGGTCTGGGAGGATGAGGATGTGCCTGTTGTAAATAATATCCCATGTACCACTGGTCTAGAGTCCTGACCACCAGTGAGCAGTCTACCATCAGATGAAGGAGATAAATGAAACATTGATCCTGTGTGTTCTGCTCTCTCCCCAGGAAAGAAAGGGAAGGGAAAAGGAAATTAGAGAGAAGAGATCCAACAAAGGTGTGAGAAACCACCCATCAGATGAACATCAGCCCTCCAAACTCCAGCCTTTCATTTCTCTCTCTCTGCCGTCTGAGTCTGAGACAGAAACTATGACGTGTGTCAGACACAGCTTTGTTCTCCGTTCTGTGGCTCCACAGCTTCTGTAGCTTGTGTTCAGGAGTGTGAAACGATTGACATGCTGTATGAAATATTTCTTCTAGAATAGAGAGAGAGAGAGATTGAAAGGCTGATGTTTGGAGGAGGACGATGCTGACCCTGCCCCCACTGGCTCTCTGTAGATGACGGAGAGAGATTATACTTCTACCACTCTCTGTCCAAACCTCACCATTTCTGCTGAAGAACTACACACACACACACACACACACACACACTTGTGTACTTTAATTTTTATCGTATAAATCCACTTTTGTAATACGGTTGTGTGATGTTGCAGTAGAGTGTTATCTGAATAGTGGAGTATTCGAGTAGTGTCTGTTTTGAAAATGTCTTACTGCTCTTTTTGTAGGATAAATGTAAGAATCATTGAGAAATCATTTGAAATAAAATATTTTGAAACGTAACTGAATAATGGAAGATGCCTTTCTTTTTAACAGTCTCACAGATTATTCATCAGACGCTCAGTTCACAAAAGATTAACATTTAAAGAAACAATACCCTGTTTTAGATAACACAACAAAATATTACTGAAGTACCGGCTCAGTCCAAGTAACACGGTGGGTATAGCAAGTTAATATGTTTGAGAATCTCACTCTCACTTTCACTCACAAACACACACACACACACACACACACTCACACACAATATTTAGAAAGATAACTAAAATAAGTGTGGCCAATTCATCATTTCAGCCTGGTCGCTGGAGGAAAGCATAAATGAAACAGTATTATAAGATGCTCATAAATTGTAGAAGACTGAAAACATTAGAAAAAGAAACGTTCAAAAAGTAAACCATTAAAACAATCTGTTCGCATTAAGACTCTCTGAATATAGGGTAAAATATTAAACACTTGAGTTCATAAATCCAGTCACGTTTGAATGAAAACTCAAGAATTATCTAAATTTATTGAGCAGTTCCTTCAACTGTTTCAACAAGAACACGCAGCCTGCTCTGCTTCTCAAGCAGAACTAAGGTTAGACAGTTATTAGTAAGAACGTTTCTACTTAGGGGCAGGTGGGTCCAGCCACACCAGATGTCGCTGTGGAGCAGTGTGTGACATAATCAATCATTTTGTTTGCATTTATTTTATTAAAATAATATTTTCTAACATTAATGTGTATTTGACTTATGAGAATGGCAGCAGTTCCCAATACAATATAAAAAAATTATTCCTGTGTTGTAAAAGTTCAGTACTTTCAGTAGTCTTCATTTGGGCCGGCCCGTCAGCGTCTGTTTAAGCAAGTGAACAGTAGAAAACACTGCATGTGCAACACACTTTCAGAAATGAGCTGCTGGACATGCTAATGCTGGCCCCATGCTGGGAGCAGCCAATAAAAAATTAAAGATTTGCATACGTGAGCTTATGTGAATATCATTTATGGTATCAGCATTGCTACACAGCTTGCCACTCAAAAACATCAAAGTAACTCTTAGCCACAGCTAGCAAGACAATATAATGAATCACATCAACAGTTTAATCAAAGTTAACAGTTAGATAACACACATACAGTCATCTTACCTCAGTAAAAGCTCAGTAAAAATAAATTTTCTTTATTCATGGAATGGATTGTATTTAATTTCCCTTGATCACAATAACCAAAGTAAAGGCAATGGAAAACTCTCCCAAGAGAGGATGCATCTCATGGTGGGGGTGCCGAATTCAGCACAACACCGGATTATGCTTTTTGGAATTTCATTGTTGAGGTATATTTGTGGTTGAATTAATTGAACGAGTAGGTTTTTGTGTAGTTTCACTGACAAGTGTGATGCTGCCCACATAATTTATTGTGCCCCACCTGACTTTCTATTCTAGAGATGCCACTGAATATTAGCATTGCGTGTGAAGAGCTCAGATTGTTCAGTACGTCCATGTATGAATCTACTGAAGCTGATTTTTAGAATCACACAAAGGTTTTACTCATTTTCATTTACACACAATGAGCAATTCTTCATATTCATATGTAGACAAGGCATATGTATAATGTATACTTTGCAGCCACAATAACATTAACCTAAAATACAAAACAATGACGTACGTTTGGCTTAAATGTGCATCACAATACAGAGACATGCTTACCACAGTTACTCTGTAAGTACAAGATTTTTATTAAGTTTTGTGCATTAGAAAAAAAAACACATACAATCATCTGTACACCATTTCAGAGTGACTTGCGGAGGGGTCGTTTCTTTTGATAATGTCCAGGTATAAATAGCATCTGCACAAGGACAGAGGATCAACGTTTACCTGCACCAAAGTCACCACTTACTGGCCGTAGACATCTTTTAATCCAAAAATGCATCACTAAAGCAGACGTTTAATGAACTCATTCATTTTTCTGGTATAATCTATCTGAGAGGTAAACATTTGCTGAACATACAGTACTGTACATCAGGGGACACTCGTTTTATTATAATAATGATCTCATTAGGAGAAGGCCAGTTGTAGGTCCACATGAGGTTGGAAAAATGGAAAAGTTTTTTGTTTTTTTTTTGACATTCTTTCTGCAACTGCACAAGAGTCGAGTTCTATTATGTACCTACATTGCTCCAAAACTGGGAGAAGATACATTGAACCGATTCGTCTATGAGGTAGAGAAATAAAATTAAATTGGTGCATTTGTACATCGGCATAAACTGAAATCCTCAGAAAAAATGTTTTCAATGAACATCAGGCAAAATATATTATAAATTCAGGAAAGTATCTTATTTACAATGGTGTACTGCTCTAGAGCATGCCACAGATTCTTTGGTTCAATGCTGAAATGAACATGAAGAACTTACACCGCACCATGAGCTGAGAAAAGAAAGTTTTGAATGTTTTTGAAAAGATAAACAAAGCTTTCCCATTTTTCCAACATCACTGACACCACTATGTGCCTCCTGTGTCTCATAATGAGCCAATAACAATCTTGATAAATATACAGCGTCCCCACACACTTCCCCCAAGTCTCGTAACTTCATCACAAATTAAAATCTCTGTTAAATACATTTGCTTACAGACAGCAATATGTTTCATACTTAGTTTGTAAAATCACATGTAAATCACCAGTTAAATACAAGAGAATACAAACATCCACATATGAAGTGCAGGAAGGAAAGTGGATTCTTCATGAGCATATATTCAGCATGTTTATATACTATTTACAGTTTTGCAACTAAAGAATTGAATTAAAATTCACTTGAACTGGTCTAACTCCAGATGTCCATTCATAGGTGTACCAATCCATGCTCACCAGGTAAGGAACACTAGTGGTAAAAGCAGTGTTGAGTGCACACTGCATCATCATAAGTGACCCACATTGTAAACATAATAAACCATATAGTTGCCTACTATGAGTAGAAACGCAGTGGTTGTCCAGTGGGAATGAGTGGGAAACTCACAACATTGAAAGATTTCAGGACAGTCAAATAGGACCTTCCTAAAAAAGTGGATTCATGCTCTAAATTCTAGCTTTTCTTTGGAGAACTTGTATGTTTCCAACCGTTAGAGCACAAAATCAGTCAAGTCCCAGTTAAACTAGACACTACGGTTGACCAGTGTCATTGGGATTCATATAAAGAACTCAATAGCACTGTGATTGGGATAATAACTGCTCTGTATGTTGAACCAGGATGTTGCTTAATGGGGGAAAATTCCAAAAACAAAAGCATTGTTCTACGTGTCTGTGTGCCAGTTCTGGAAATAAAACAAAACAAAAACAAACAACTTGGCCTTAATTCATTGTGCTTGTTGGGATTATCTTTCCGCACCAATTAAGATAATGAGCTTTTATTGGCTTCCGTCGCTCAACAAATGCAAATCAGAGGATCTGCTGATTGACCTGGCAGTGAATATAAGCAGAACATCATCACATACAGGTCTGTTTATCAGGAGCAGAATGACTTTGCAGACAGATCTGCTATCTGATGTTCACATTACCATAAATGTACTCCAAGGACTGTGGAACAGGCCTTTCAGCTTTTCTTCTTGAACGGTATCTTACAGTATTGGTAATGACACTGCACAATGCACTGAGCATCACAGGGTTATGAAGCCTCAAACGGTACTGCATAATACATTCCAGTGCATCAAAGACAATGAGCTGAAATCCACCTATGCATCTGGGACAACCCAATCTTTCTTTGGGCCTCCATTTGATCTACTCCAGCTCACCTGGTCCCAATGTTCTTATACTGACACATGAGAAGGTTCTTGAAGGTCTTTTTGAAGGTGGCATTGCAGAGGGCATAGCAGGCAGGATTTATGGTGCTGTTCACATAGCAGAGCCAGTAGCCAATGGCCCAAACCGTGTCTGGCACGCAGGAATGGCAGAAGGTGCTGATCAGGACCATCACATTATACGGCGTCCATGTAATGATGAAGGCCAACAGGATGGCAAAGATGGTCTTTGTCACTTTCTTTTCACGTGCTGCCATCTGTCTCTTCCTCTTCACCTGACTGCGGGCGATGCTGGCGAACTTTCGGGCCACTGTGCGTGGCCGGTTTATGGGGATGGAACGGCCCTCACTGCCACTCGCTGGTGGAACAATCTCGATGGCAGTGATGCACTCATCTCCAGACTGCTTGGTGACAATCTTGATCTTGGACCATTTGGAAGTTGGGTTGAGTTTGGGCACCGGGGCTGGAGCTGGGGCCAAGCCTTTCTCAGATGTGGCTTCACTGTTGGCTCTTTCTTTGGGCTCTTTGGGCGCAATGCTGGCTGTACTGGAGTCATTGGAGCTCTCCTTTTCCTCTGGCTGCATGCTGGAGTCAGCTTTAGTGGAGACCACGGACTCGTCCAGCTTTCCGTTCTTCATGGTTTCCGCCGTGCTGCAGGTGTCCAGGCTGGGTTTGGGAGGAGATTGATTGTTGTTGTTCTGCTTGAGGATGTGGCTCTTAAGCAACCCAGTAGATTTCAAGCCTTTCTTCTCTTTCTTGGCCTCGGGCTTCTGCTTGGACACGCGGCTGCGGCTGGCCAGGGAAATGTGAACGTACAAGACTGTCATGATGACCACAGGAAGATAGAAGGCAGCAATTGCTGTACCAAATGTGACTGCAGGGTTGGAGAGGAACTGAATATAGCACTCTCCTGGTTCCACAGTACGTTCCCCAACAATGAACTGCCAGAATAGGATGGCGGGAGCCCACAGGATGAAGGAAAGGATCCAGGCTGAAGCAATCATCAGGCCAGCCATCTTTGTTGTACGGCGCGTGGGATAAGTCAGTGGTTTGGTCACACAAAAATAGCGGTCGAAGCTGATGATCAGCAGGTTCATGACAGAAGCATTGCTGACCACGTAGTCCAGAGCCAACCAAAGGTCGCATACCACAGGGCCCAGTGGCCAGTAGCCCTTTATAATATACACGGTGTACAAATTCATAGAGAACACACCAATAATAAGGTCTGCACATGCCAAACTAAACAGGAAGTAGTTGTTGACTGTCTGCAGGTGCCGGTTGACTTTGATTGAGAGCATGACCAGGATGTTACCCACCACAGTGACAAAGCTGAGGGATCCAGTAACCAAGGCAATGAAGACCATCTCCACTGTCTTGTAAGGACTCCCGGTCTCCTCAGCAACAGTACACGAGACATTGCTGGTGCCATCATCACAGCTGAGGTTCCCATCACTTGACACATTACTCAGTGAGGCTGAAAAACAAACATGAAGAGAAGAATAAATTACAAAATTCCAGGAAGCAAATTTCAGCAGCTCAGCAGTGACACAACCATTAACAAGAATCAGGAATGAGTCCAGAATTTCATTTCCAAATGACTACATATTATCTCTTATTAGTTAAGTTGTCTTTCTTAATAAAAAGCTTACAGACTAAGGGGTTAATGTAAATGCTTCCATGCTCTGTAGTACCGGACAGAGTGCCAAAGCAACATTGGCTCAAGATCTGACTTTCAAAATCACAGCAGAACTGAGCAATGCCTCTACGGATTAGATTCTGGGGGCTAACATGAGGGGACATGTGTCAAGTTGAATAGTCTCTGGTGAAGAGTGGATTAATAGGTCTAACCTCCAAATTAATACAAAAAAAGATGCTAGATGCTCCTCCCCTTGAAATTATCCAATCACAGCATGCTCCCATTTAAAAAAAAAAAGTGACCCCAAGAGTCTGCTAATGATTTAAGTTTCTCGGGAACAATTTAACACCGGAATACTGGAGCAGTCTCTCCGGGCACATTCATTATTGAACACGCCAGCCACGGCTAAACAAACACTGAGCCAGCGACACGGATGCATGGGAGTGCCAGGCCTTGAGCGAGGCAAGATGACTGAAACAGAACGGTGCTCACTTTTCATTAACTGAATATTTATCACATCTTTTCAGTCACTGGTGTCTGCCTTTAGATCTTTCTCTGTAAAATATTGAGAGTTCCTCTTTTTATATGTGAGTTTGAGCTACATTTCTACCAGTTTCATCATGATTTAAACAGACTTTGAAAAAACATGCTGGCATTCTTGCATTCATAAAGCAGACCTAGGCAAGAAAACCTCTGTAAGAGAGAAAAAAGTCATTTCAACTCAATTTTAACCCACATGTCACTTTATTATCAATATTTACAGTGTAATTTTACTTACCAACAACTAAAAGAACGACCCACCAAAAATGTCATTTAAACCACATTTTCTCTCTTTTCCTAAAGCTTATAAGATCAGCCAGAGAATCTGGTGTCTGAGGTTCTCTTCTTTAGTCTTGCACTGGGGCACTGATGATATAACTTCATCACTTCTAACACTTTTTAGCTACATTAGCCTGCAAGCTTCACTGAAAATTTAAGGAAGCAAACCTAATATACACATGCTGGCAACTTCATTAGGTACACATACCTTGTATCTACACTCATTCTCCGTTTTATCAGCTCCATTGACCATATAGATACACTTTGTAGTCCTTTCATCCTGTTCTTCAATGTTCTCAATGGACTCCCACAGGACCAACACTGAGCAGGTATTATTTGGTGAAAGTTCACAATTACTGATCAATTTAAGTGGTGGGCAGCCACAGAATCTGGGGAGTATGTGGGGATTAGGTTCCTTGCTCTAACCAGCAAACACCCTAACCACCAGGCCACATCTGCCCCAGTTTATTTTTATTATTCATTCTTAATTGATTATTATTATTTTAATAAAGTGAAAGTGGGTGGTGGATAACTGCATTGTGGATGTACTCATCACTGAAGAACAGGCTGAAAATGGGCTAAAATATGATGCTTGGAAGTTTGTGAACCCTTCAGAATTTTTTATATTTCTGCATAAACATCACCTAAAACATCATCAGATTCCTAAAAGTAGACAAAGAGAACCCAGTTAAACAAACGAGACACAAATGTTATACTTGGTCATTTATTTATTGAGGAAAATGTGACATATTTGTGAGTGACAAAAGTATGTGATTAAGACTTCCCAAGTGTTTGAAGGTTCGTAGTATAAAATCGGGTAAAAGTCGGACA
>BRDA01014114.1:83157-93988 GCA_036984385.1 Crenuchus spilurus
CAAAAGTATGTGAACCTTTGGTGTGATCCACTTTGTGTTAGTTAAATGTTTCTGGTAACTGTTCTTTAACCATTCTTTGGTAGAACGACTTGTGTTTAGGATCGTTGTCTTGCTGCATGACCCACCTTCTCTTGAGATTCAGTTCATGGACAGATGTCCTGACATTTTTCTTTAGAATTCTCTGATATAATTCACAATTCATTGTTCCATCAATGATGACAAGCCGTCCTTGCCCAGATCCAGCAAAACAGGCCCAAACCCTGATACTACCACCACCATGTTTCACAGGTGGGATGAGGTTCTTATGCTGGAATGCAGTGTTGTCCTTTCTCCAAACATAACACTTTTCATTTAAACCAGAAAGTTATATTTTGGAGAGCCGTGGCTTTCTCTTAGAAACCCTGCCATGCACACCACTGTTGTTCAGTGTTCTCCTGATGGTGGACTCATGAACATTAACAATAGCCAATGTGAGAGAGGCCTTCAGTTGATTAGAAGTTACTATTACACGCCTTGCTCTTGGAGTGATCTTTGTTGGTCGAGCACTCCTTGGGAAGTTAACAATGGTTATGAATTTCCTCCATTTGAACACAAAAAGCCTGACTGTGGATTGGTGGAGTTTAAAATCTTTAGAGATTGTTTTCCAGCCTGATGAGCATCAACACTTTTTTTCTATGTTGTGAAGTGCAGACTTTGATAGATCCCTGTTCTTTAAATAAAACAGGATGCCCACTCACATCTGATTGTCATCCCATTGATTGAAAACACTTGACTCTAATTTCACCTTCAAATTAACTGCTAATCCTAGAGGTTTGCCTTTCACAAATATCTCATCTTGAATCATTTTCCTCAATAAATAAATGACAGATTATAATATTTTTGTCTCATTTGTTTAACTGGATTCTCTATATCTAATTTTAGGACTTGTGTGAAAATCTGATGATTTTTATATTTATGCAGAAAAAAATTCTATAGGGTTCACAAACTTTCAAGCACCACTGTATATGGTCAGAGGAGCTGATAAAATAGACAATGAGGTACGTGTACAATTTATTTGTACCTTTACCTATAGCCAGACTGGATTAAATGTACAAGGTGGTTCTGAGGTCATTTTTTCTTTTTGTTATTTTGTTTATGTCTGGATCCACCTTATCTGTGTTTTTCTCCCTCCTACCTTGAGAAATATAAATGTACAGGCTAAATTACCTGGTGTTTTAAGCCAGCTGAGCACTTGTCTGTTCATTTTAGTTTTATATTTCTGCATAAATATCACCTAAAACATCAGATTCTCAGTTAACCCAGAACCCAGTTAAACAAACGAGACACAAATGTTATACTTGGTCATTTATTTATTGAGGAAAATGTGACATATTTGTGAGTGACAAAAGTATGTGAACCTTTGGTGTGATCCACTTTGTGTTAGTTAAATGTTTCTGGTAACTGTTCTTTAATCATTCTTTGTGTAGAACAACTTGTGTGTTTAGGGTCGTTGTCTTGCTGCATGAACCACCAAACCATTTTCCAAATGGTTACTCAACCTTCTAGTTAGTCTGGATGGATCTTCTATTTCATACTTGACTTGGGGAAGCATTATGTAGAGGAAAAAAAAATAAAATAGTTTATTAAAGATCTGTTATTAAATGCTGTTAAACTAATAAGACTGTTAATGATTGTTAATATTCAAATTGATAATAAATTAAAGTCTTCAGAATAACAGAGAGAAGACATAAATAAGTATAATCACACGAGGCAGACATCTGGGTTTGTTAATCATCTCCATAAACACTCTCATCTTTAAATGCTGTCTGGATGTTGAGTTTCATCACTGAGAAGATGTGTAAAATGTGTAATTACAAACGTCCTGCTGATAAACTAATCCAGTGCTAACAGAGCTTTAGCTGATCAGCTCTGATCGTCTACATTTGGGGTTATGAGGAAAACGGTCTACATTTCATTTTTCAGTCAAACGGTCCTGTAAGCTTTGTTTCTCATAGAAAGCCTGTCTGTGTAATCATGTGAAATGCTGACAACAGGCAAAGTGACAGTATATGACTCTGATTGTATGAAACTCAACATGCTGGAACAACATGAAACACACAGCAGGGATCACAGCAGAACAAACACAAAGGAAACAGCCTTTTGCAGATTTAAAGGCACATTTGTATCCCTTCCAAACACTTCTCAGCAGAGGCTACTGACGGGATTTCTTTTGAAGGTTGCCCTCTGGTGGCAAAAGAGCCAAACTACCATCCTCCTTTTCAGGGTTCGATTATAGAAAATGGCAGATCGAGTCACTTAATTCTGTCAGTACTGTCCCTTCAATACACACATAAGAGAAGAATGATAAAGAAATCACCAAGCTTGCATTCATTTTCATCTCAAATCCAGTTTGGTCCCTCCTCCCTTCTCTCTCTCTCCTCTTCCTCAGTTAAACCTCCTCATAGAGCATCAGCACTCATCAGAATCAGACTCAGTAAGGATTGACTTTCTATAACCTATTCCTTTTGAAAACTCTCTGCTAGATTCCCACTGAACACACTTATTACTGCTCTCTTATCCGACTCTCGCTCCTGCTCCTCTGCTTCTTAAAGATGTAGCCACTGTTCATTTAAGGCCCATTCTCTTCTCAGAGCCGGGTTCTCAGGTGCGCAACACGAGGTCTTTATCTATCAGCTCTCTATTGGCTATTACTGGATTTAGAGCCGAGTGTGAGATAGGCACTGAAGCTCATTAAATATAAATCAGAAGTATTCGTCTGATATCGCTGCAGAGAGCTAACAGAGGGACACTGTGAGTAAAACTCTATATGGAGCCTACATGTGGTAATCGTTTCATGTTATGTGAAGTTCTCTGCAACCTCACACATATGTCAACTTATAAAACCTTAGTAAATACAAATAAGACATATTTTAGACAAACCTACCTGTGGATACTTTGGGGACATATATATATTTTTACATTCTTTATATATTTTTTTCCAATTTTCCCCCCTTCCCAATGTGGTAGTAGCCAAGTAACACATCCCATCCACTAGGGGGCTGTCCCCCATCACTTTGTCCCGGACTCTAGGAGGGTGAAGACAAGCACAAGCCTCCTCCACTGCATGTGATGCAGCCACCGCCTCTTTTCGAACTACCGCTGATACACCGTCACTGGGGAGCCAACGCGCTGGGAGGAAAGCGCAGGATTCCCAGCTCTGAATGGACCAATCAGTAGACGCCTGAGCCAGCGGACATTGCGTGATAGTGAGAGTGATAGTGAGTGACACTTGACATTGATGTTGAGTGACATTGAGTGATAGTGAGAGAGATCGCCATCTACCCACCCAAAGAGAGAACTGCCAATTTTTGCTCTTCTGGGCCCCGGCTGTTGATGGCAAACAGCATGACCGGGATTCGAACTTGCAATCCTCTGGTCATAGTGTCAGCGTCTTAGACTGCTGAGCCACTCGGGGCCCTCCTTTGGGGACACTTTTTAATCAGGTAAATAATACTATCATGGTTTAAACAAGACACAGAAGTGAAGAAGGGATCTTTTGTGAGTATGTTGAATGAGAAAAATGTAAGGTTTGTTCAGACAGTGTGCAAAACATACAACACAGTAAAGATGAGTTAAATACTGTGTAAATGACTGTGATAAAGTTCAAGATCAGTAGAGTGAAGATAACTAGCACTCATCAGGGTAAAGTTAAAGTCAGCTAGTTAATGCAGTTTTTAGCTTTCCGATGTCATCAAGCTAGGTAGCATTAACTAGTTTCTATCTGGATTTCATAAGTCAAGCAGAAGCTAGGGATCGATTTACCAAACTTAGCATTGGGCCCAACTTAGCACTGGGCCCAACTTGGCCAAAAATTTTATCACGATAAATTTTTCTATATTGATCAATCTTGATAATTATCACAATATTAAATTTTCTAACACTGTCATAGTTTTAAAGAACATCTTTCTAAAAACATCTGACTAAATACATGAAATGTTACTATTTAAAATATTAAAATGTTTATTGCCAGAACATAATATTGTAGCGTCCAGCTGGATGCGCTGAATGGATGGAAGAGAAAGAGTCTTAGTCTGTCGCTTTCCTGTTGAAACTTACGACTGCTGTCGACCACAGCCACTCCAAAATAACAACAGGCTAGAGAGCCAAGCTAATATGCTAATGCTAGCACTTCGGCTGACACACACACACACACACACACAGCGAGCCCCCCTCCTTCTCCTTCGCACACAAACAGGCGAGCACACTGCGACCTCGTGCTCTCTCGCCCGGCCAATCACAGCTTGTCTTAAACACAACAGTGCATTTTGGCGGCGCTGGTGAGGAGGAGCTAACAAGCAGAAGTATTAGACTTCTGAACTGACTGTCAAGCTGCTTAGACGTAAAATGGAAATGAACGTTAATGCTTATTGAATTCTATTGTCCCGGCTTATCATCGTCATCGAGGGAAAACTTATAGTGAAAAAAATGTATATAATTTATAGCCCAGCACTAGGCCCAACACCTTTCTTATATCACAATGAGTGTGATACCATCATTTCCTTCTGTGGAACAAACCTACACATAATAATATTGTACATTATTATAGTAATTATTATAATAGAAGTAGATGTAATTTAAGCAATTATTGTGTAGCAACAGTGCCTTACATGTGGCAGTTCACTCTCTAGTGTGGGTAAGCACACCACTCTATACCAATAAGAGCTCTTTGGCAAGACTCCTAACACTACATCATCTATGAATGTAAGATGACAGAAACTGTCATCTTGTTCTGGATAAGACTGTCTGTCAAATGCTGTACATGTAAGATATAATTTGTAATGGCTGGTCACAGAATCTACAGGAACGGTTCACAAGTGGAGTGGACAGCTGACAGCAGGGCTTTGATAAGGCAGCTCTTCTGTGGTTTTAGAGCGATAGCTCATCTCTCCTAAAGTCAGTGTGTATGTGACAACTGTGATGACTGGGGAGAGAGTGTACACACACACACACACACACACACACACACACACACACACACACACTCTTCATTACAAATTACCCACAATCCCTGGCAGAGATACAGGCTGCTATAAAATAATGTTGAAAAGTCATGGTACATTTATTTACTATTTGTAGGCTGACTCAGCTGCCAAATGTGTTCTCTTTAAGGCTCACTAAGGATAACTCTATATATCAGCATTCAGTCTGATGTAGAAAAATCACATCAAAGGCATATATCTTTATATTGTGTGAATATTTTCTAATGTTTCTAATGAACAGACCAAATGAAATAGTCTTAAATGACGTCTCTGTCTATAGCTGAGCTGCCCAATCCTTGTCCTGGAGATCTATCAACCTTCATTACCTGAATCAGTTGTGTTAGATTAAGGATGGATCTAAATTCTGCAGGGTGGTACATTTCCCAGACCCCCATTCTACTCAGTGGTGGTTTCTGATATGGGAGATATGGGCAGCATCTCTTCAAGGGCGGCACAAGCTCCTGGCACTGCCCCCACCCTCCCCTCAAAAAAATGAAACACATTATTTCATATAGCCTGTCTAGCCTACATACCGATTTCATATCGCCCACTTGCTGGGAGTGGGTGCCCTCCACCAGGTGTAGTGTGTGTAGCTTGGGGGACAGGGCGGTGGATTGTTTTTGTGTTTATATTATTATTCTAGTTTCTTAAATTTGAAGTTTTTCAAATACAATATTCAAAGAAATGTTGGGTGTGTCTGTGATGGTACTCTAATGGTAGTGTGTCTGTGATAGTACATGGTAATCTATATGATATGGCTCGGCGGAGCATGTCTGCGCCCCCTCAGAAGGGTTGTTCACCCAGGGCACCAAACAGGCTAGGACCACCCCTATTTTGCTCTTCATCAATTTACATTAAAAATTGAGAATACTATTTTAAAGCTACAATTTTAACAGTGGTGGGCCATCAAGGTCTTCAAGGCTTTCTCTGTTGGCCTAAGAAATATCTGAATCACAAATTGATGTTATATTTTTTCCATGAATACTTATTAAATAATTCCAAATGGTCTGTCCACTTCCTTTTATAGCTTTTCCGATGGTTGTGCTGTTTCAGACATGTATTTTCATATTAAAGCATTTAACCAATCACATTTCAGCCATCATTGGTTGCCAGGCAGGGTCAAAGTCAAAGATGTCTGCCAAGGCCTTCACAAGTCGTTCTGAAGGCTCTCTTAACACAAAATAAATGTCAATGAAACTGTTGCTTCAACCAATCAGATTTTGAGTTGGTGTCACCAGGGCCCTCTAGCAGGCATCTGGCAATGTCACCATATTCAGACTCGTTGAATGGATAGTCTAGATTGGTTAGCATTAGCTTTGATGGCGATAGAAAAGGACTTCTTGATGGAACTGAAGTGCACAGATAATCTGTACAACAGAGTAATTGCATTGTTTTTGAGGAAAGAGAGGAAGATGGATTTTTTTTACAAATAACCAGATTTTTGCTGAGTAAAATGTTGCTATTTTCCTAAATAACTTTGCAGGGTTATGAGGTTATTATTGATGTTTTTATGTGTGTTGCAGAAGTAGCTGCAGTAGGAGACTTGTTCACCCCTGGTTTGTTTATTCAATAGAGCCATTTACTAAGGGTACAAGAGTCATCTGTCTGCCATGCAATGGCTCTTTATACTGTATTTCTGCATATTAAATGGGTTTTACAACCATAAATTAGTTTCTGAGGGGTAGACTGATTCAGACTGAGCATTACTGAAGGCCTAGGTGTGAAATGCATGGAACTGCATTTTAATATATGGTATCTATATATTATTCATTCATATTAAGGGGCATGATTACAGTCTGGTGTTGTGCTGTTCAGTTGCATCAGAACATTTTTCTGGAATATTTTTTTCAGAAGTAAATGAGCAAATATTTGCTAATTAATGATATATCATGAAGTCCTTCGACAGACTTTGTTCCCAATTCTCAGGTAGACTTTTCCCATAATTCCAAATGAAACATCACTATATAAGTAAACTGTGTAGGTTTGCCCTGTATAGGCCTACTATATGTACACCAAAATAGCTCATAATGACCCTTCAGCCATGCAGCTCGACCAACTCCAGTCATTACTGTCTATCAGGGCGACACTGTAAGCTTCCCTTCTTCCTGTGGCCTCAACCCAAACACAGCATTATCCATCATCAACCCTCCAGTCCAGCCCTAAAATGCATCAGGCGCTGTCTCTGAGCACACTGATTGTTGTTTGTTTGAGGGGTTTTCCCCACTTCAAAAGTCCTGCTGCTGTGGGATTATACAGAGTGATGGTGAGCGGACTCTTTGAGGCTGTAGTGACATTTGTGTGCTGCGAGGGAGTGCAAGCTTTGAACCCACTCGTGTGAGATTCTGCACGAGGGGCCATTTCACCTCAACACAATGTACACAAAGTTGTTCAAATGACTGTTTAACCCTTTACGCTTCAGACAAAAATAGCTGTTCTCTATGTTGTACTCCAGTGTTCTTTATTTTGTTTGTGTCACAAGTTTCCAGTTTAAGGCAAGCAAGCAAATATACAGGAATATACGTGGTGCTTGCATACTTACTCAGAAACTATTGCAGTGCATCCAACAGTAAAGG
Source organism: Crenuchus spilurus (assembly GCA_036984385.1). Classification (NCBI taxonomy): domain Eukaryota; kingdom Metazoa; phylum Chordata; class Actinopteri; order Characiformes; family Crenuchidae; genus Crenuchus; species Crenuchus spilurus. Next base: position 90,749 of record BRDA01014114.1, read on the forward strand.
CTGCAAAATGCTTTGGTCATAAAGTCACAAAATACAATTAGACAAAGATACAAAGTAGGCAGCTCCAATTCCACTTGCCATATTAATACATCAAACGTGGATATACATGTCTCCAACTACTATTATGGGAGATTATGGGAGGACCTCTGACTCTATCACTAAGGATGTGTGAAGTAAGTTAAAATAATTAATCAATTAAAAATAATGATGGGCAAAGTCAAATAAATAAAGCATAATAGTTCTGATTTATAAATCAAAACTCACCATTAAAACATTAAAATGACAAAAGCTCATGTACTGGATATATTGATTAATTCCAAAATGCAATGATATAATATTCATGACATATGTTGTTGGGAGTGGTCATACACATATAGGAAATTCCAAAGCCATATAATGATTAAAAAGCATTAAATGTTAATGTTAAACTATGGTACATGTCTACAAAATGATATACAGCTGGTCCCAGTCTGTTCACAAAACACTGATATTTCATGTGTAAGAGCATGTAGTGCAGTAACAGCACAGAGGTAATCGACAGCCTAGCAGCACCATTTCCTAGGCTGGAGAGACCCTAAGGACACAACTATTCTTGTCCTGATTTCTCCTCAATGCCAGGACAATCGCACACCAGAATAATCATGTGATGGAGATGAGTGCTTTACATTTTTCTTCAATTGCACTGAGACTGTTGATGCTACTACATATCCAGCAGCTACATCACTAAAAATATGAAGGTGGGAAGTCCCAGAGTCCCAAAAAAGAAGAACTTAGCTCTTCATTTACAAATTTGAGACAGTGATAATAAAAATAGAATGCCATTAACTAAGATAGTATGATGTCAATGCCTCTAAATTGGTGCAAATGTAATATTCACAAATCTTCTTAATTAGTTTTTGACTTGAAAGCAACCATGGGGGCTTTTAAACCAAGACAATATTTGTAAGATTTAACAAAAGGGCCTCATTTTGAAACGGTTAACTGAACTAGTATTACAATCAGCATGTAACCCACAGAATGTATTGATAAGAGTTTATAAATAAAAAGACCAGATTGGGGCAAAATCACAAGAGAAAACATTTTAATAAATAAATTAAACCTCCTTTCCTATGTTTCATTGATTTTGATCTGATCTGTTAATCAGCTCTTAATGTTCATGAGTCCACCATCAGGAGAACACTGAACAACAATGGTGTGCATGGCAGGGTTGCAAGGAGAAAGCCACTGCTCTCCAAAAAGAACATTGCTGCTCATCTGCAATTTTCTAAAGATCCCGTGGACAAGCCAGAAGACTATTAAAAGAATGTTTTGTGGACGATGAGATAATATAACTTTTTTGTTTAAATGAAAAGTGTTATGTTTGGAAAAAGGAAAACACTGCATTCCAGCATAAGAACCTTACCCCATCTGTGAAACATGGTGGTGGTAGTATCATGACATCTGGGCCAGGATGGCTTGCCATCATTGATGGAACAGTGAATTGTGAATTATATCAGATAATTCTAAAGGAAAATGTCAGGACAACTGTCCATGAACTGAATCTCAAGAGAAGGTGGATCATACAGCAAGACAACGACTCTAAACACAGTTGTTCTATCAAAGAACAGTTAAAGAACAGTTACCAAAAACATTTAGCTGCAGTTATTGCTGCAAAGGGGGGGGGGGAGTCACATCAGATATTGTAAGCAAATGTTCACATACTTTTGCCACTCACAAATATGTCATATTGGACCATTTTCCTCAATAAAAAATGACCATGTATAATATTTTGTCTTAGTTGTTTAACTGGGTTCTCTTTACTTTTATGGCTTTAGGAAATTCTAAAGGGTACACAAACTTTCAAGCTCGACTGTATATGTTGTCTGAAAGCTAGGCTAAAGCTTTAGTGAGCTACATTTTTAAAGATAGGTCACTATGTCAGAGAAGGAAAGGAACCTTCAAATACATCCAAGAAATGTAGCCTACACTATGATTTTTGAGGATGCAAAGGGTGTGTTATTTGTTCTGTAGGGTTGGTAGTAGTTTTTGTCCTGCACACATTTCCTTTTCCCTGACATGGAAATGAGGCTTTGGAAGATTATTCCATTTTTTATGATGTGATATGCATACATATATTCACAGCATACGTAGCCTTCATTGGACAGCTTTACTGAGGGTATGCCTAGACTGCAGCCTAACATTTGGAACACAGCTGTAGATCGGTTAGGAAATGGAGATTCATTGAACTGTTCAGAGCCACAGATGCTCGTGAGCTAGTGGAGTTCATGGTGAATCTCTAGATCTGTGTGGGTGTAGAGTAGGATTGAAAATACAGTTGCAAGTTATTTTATATTGATCAGAAGATGAGAACAAAAGAAGGAGTGCATATTTGTATCTGTTTTGAACACTATCTGTTCATTCTGAATAATATATTCATAGAGTTGATTGTAAAAGTTTGCATATTTCTGGTCAAACTACATGAAAATATAGAAAAAAGTGAAAATATGTTCTACATATCTTCTACAGAGATCAAAATTCTGCACATTTTAATACACTTTTACTCCTTATTTACTGAAGATTTTGAGAACATAAAATGTGGTCTATGCAAGTTATATCATGTTTAATACATTTAAGTGTGTTGTATTTCCATTGGGTTAAATTCACTCTGCTGTATCAGCTTAGATCTCTAAGGGATTTTTTAATACATGTATTCTGTGTGTAAATTCTGAATCAATGTGTGCTTATTTGAGAATGACCAGGGACATCTCTACATTAGGGGCAAGTGGGGCCCTGCTGAGGAGCAGTGTGTGACATTATAAATACTTGTGTTTAAAATAATTGTATTTAAATATTATATTCTACCACTGTTGTGTATTTAGCTTATGAAAATGGCAGTAGTTTCAAATACATTTAAAATATTTGTGTACGTGTTGCATAAGGTCAGTACTTTCAGCAGTCTTCATTTAGTTAGTGTGTATGGGGCCGGCCTGTCAGCGTCCGTTTAAGCTAGTGAGCAGTAGAAAACATTGCACATGTACAACACGCTTTCAATAATGAGCTATGGGGCATGGTTATGCTGGCCCCATGCTGGAAGCAGCTAATAAAAAATTAAAGATTTGCATAGGTGTGCTTATGTGAATATTGTTGACTGTATCAGCGTTGCTATACAGCTTGCCACTCAAAAACATCACAGTTAGCCACTACTAGTGAGCCAATAATGAATCACGTCGACAATTTAATTTGGATTAAATTGTCAACGTG
>BRDA01014116.1:1690-17521 GCA_036984385.1 Crenuchus spilurus
TTAAATCCCGCAAGTTACGTTACTTCGGTCATGTGATGAGGCAGCACATGAGAGCATTGAAGGAAGTGTTATGACTGGACTTGTGGAGGGAGTCCGAAGACGTGGAAGACCAAGAATAACCTGGATGGATAACATCAGGACATGGACTGGATTATCAGGTGCTTGCCTGCTAGAAGCAACCAGAGACAGATGGCATTGGAGAGAAGTGACTCGTCTGTGCAGCCTACCATCACGAAGCAATGACAGTGTGTGACATGACATGACATGTAAAGTATGTGCACCAATACTGATGGTCCTGTGCAGGATGAATGTGATAGAAGAGCTCTGACATACTGTGCAATAACAGATTAGCTTCAGTTTGTAAACCTTTAAGGAATGTGTGTGTAATAAAGTGGCAAATCAGAAGATTTATTTGACCTGTAGTTGCAGTAAATTCTTAAATTCATCCACAATCCACTCAACTGACATGCTATACAGCATTCAGTCTGTCCTGACCTCACATCCCTTCCTGCCTTTGAGAAAATACTCACAAATAGCAGTAAATTAGATTTATTCTCTTTCCTCCTTTTGTTTCTTGTCCCTTTCTGTTTCGTGTGCTTCTCTGCAATGTGAACTGCCTGAGAGGGCACTCAGACTAGCAACCAGGCTGTAAATAAAATAAACCATAGAGGAGTCAACAGAATCAGCAACACCAGTACATAAACATAACCAGGACAACTCAAATGTATAATCACAATTAAGTATAATCACCATTAATCACATCGTGATGAGTAGTTAATTGTGGGATTAATCACCTTTATGACTGATGAAATTTCACACTAAATAAAGACTTTCTGAATGTAAAAGCAGGACATAGTCTCACAAATGGACAAAACACACTTCAATTTCATGTATTTTTGAATATTCAATATATTAGGTATAAAATGTCAAAAGGAGAGTTCCACCTACATTACAGAATTTTTGTAAAATTATATTGTTTATGTAGTTTAAAGTCAAAAGCATCAGTCTAGAGAAGTCTAAAGATGGTATTACAGTGGTAATGATGGGTGTCTAATGAGTTAAGTAAGGGATATATCTAATCCACTGCTCAGTATCCAGACAGAATGAACAGGATCAATGACCGTCCACCTGGAGGACAGCATCCAGCACTAGGGGGATCACCCAGCACAAGTCATCAGTTTGGTGACTCGAGTCAGACTCAAGTCCAAGTCATTTGACTCGAGTCCACATGTATGCCAACCATATCTGGGCATATACACACACATTCATTCACACACACTAGGGTCATTTAGAGCCAATTCACCCGATCTCCATGCAGAGGTGTCAAGTAACAAAGTACAAATACTTTGTTACTATACTTAAGTAGAAATGTTGGTTATCTATACTTTACTAGAGCATTTCTTTTTGGACGACTTTTTACTTCTACTTACTTACATTTTCATGTAATTATCGGTACTTTCTACTCCTTACATTTTAAAAACTCATTATTTCTCATTATTTCTATGTATTTTATTTCGGTTTGTCATCATTTAAAAAACATCCTGTCCAGATAAACTGGCCATCCAGAAAGAGTGAATGTGATTGTGTTTGGATGATAAGTATAAACATATACCATTCTGATGCCCTATTGGTAAGCGATCCATCACACCTGGACATCACGTGTTTCGTCACTCTCCAGTAAGCTCAGTACTACACATATATGGTCACTAATATATTTGAAATTACTAAAATGTAATAATTTTCAAAGGGCATATATGCAGCTGAAACAGGTAGCCAGTACATCCCAAAAAAATTCAACATTACCATTTTAATATGTAACTGTCAGAGTCAGTGTCCAGGTTTCCCCAAGTAAGGATGCAAACGCAGGATTCAAAGTGATCAAAGATGATTTAATAAAGTGTTCAGAGTGTTTCCAGAGTGCATTCCAAACGACATACACTGACCACATTCAGACAAACAACTAGCAACCAAAGACAGGAACAGAAGGGTATATATATACACACACACAACACTTAATCAGGGGCAGGTGAGACAATCAGGGCAGGGCTAGACAGGACAAAACTTAAAGGATCAGGCAAATGTTGGGATGACCCATTTAAATAATTCTGCAGTGCTCAGAAGAGCTGTATAATAAATGATTCTAATAGCATCAGCAAAGAAGGTTATTACACTAAATGCTATGGCGATAACTGCTGCGGTAATGTGATGCCTACCACGGTGTTGAGTTACCATCATCACTGCCCATGCCTGGAACAACCTGTACAGTACAGCAATAAACTAGACAATAAACCATACCTAACTATGTTTCTCATTGGGCTCCCCAGTGAGTATGTGTGACATATGGCACAATGATAAACCACCAAACTGTGACATTCTGACACACTGATGTGAGAAAAATACACACTGGCACTGCCCTACGTCATTTATCTCTTTACCATTGTCAACAACCAGAACACACATTCACTGCCTATTCTGGACAACCAATCAAATGTCTTGGTGCTGCAGACATTGTGAGACAATCTGAAGAATTTGTAAAGAAATGTAAAGAAAATGAAAAAATATAATCTAATCACACTTGATCAACCTTAAGCTTATAGTGTATAAGTAGAGTATTTATCATGTGAAGACATCAGTTTGACAAGTGCCATTCAAGTATTTTTCTCTTACAAAGTTTCTATTTTGGAGATAAAAAGTTCAGAATAGTTGCATTTCTTTAAGACCTAAGCTCTTAGTGTATGATGGGACTGTAATAACCCAGAATGTATCTTAAAATTCAGTATCAGCAGCTTACATTATGTCTTTCCGTTACAAGGGGATTTGGCCATGTGCTTAAATCTGTGCTATAATCTCTGAATGATGCAAAAAAATAGATTTTCATTTAAAGCCTCTGGAAGCATTTCCATTCCCACAAAAAGATTCTTAACGATCCTGTTAAAGATGACCTGGTGTTAAGGTAAAGGCCAATGAATGAATCAATCATACCTGCTAGTAATTACAATCAGAGTGCTGGAGTCTCAACAGTGATTGAGCCCCAGAGCACCTCACAAGAGTGAACAAGCACTTCTCTTGCTCTTTTTGGTTTATTCTCTCTCTCTCTCTCTCTCTCTCTCTCTCTCTCTCACACACACACACTCTCTCTCTCTCACACACTCATAGTAGCCAATTAACCCATCCCACCCACTAGGGGGCTCTCCCCATCACTTTGCACTGTCCCTGACTCTAGAAAGGTGAAGACATGCACACACCTCCTCCGCTGCGTGTGATGCAGCCACCGCCTCTTTTTTAACTACCGCTGATACACTGTCACTGGGTAGCCAATGCGCTCGGAGGAAAGCACATGATTCCCAGCTTCTAATGGACCAATCAGTAGATGCCTGAGCCAGCGGACATTGCAATGTGTGAGTGATGGGGAGAGAAAGCGCCATCTACCCACCCAGAGAGAGCACAGCCCATTTTGCTCTCTTGGGCCCCGACTGTTGATGGCAAACAGCATGACCGGGATTCTAACTCGCGATCCTCTGGTCATAGTGTCAGCATCTTAGCCTGCTGAGCCACTTGGGCCTAATTGTTTTCTTGACTGGCCATAGGATTCAGGCTGCTAAGAGCTAAACATCAATAAGGTTTTTGTATTTCATACTATTAACTATTATTCATACTACTGGGGCAGGGGTGGTCTGGTGGTTAAGGATCTGGTCTTGTGACCGGAAGGTCACCAGTTTGATCCCCGGGCAGGTCATGACTGAAGTGCCCTAGAACAAGACACCTAACCCACAACTGCTCCCCAGGTGCCATGGATAGAGCTGCCAACTACTTCAGGCACATGTTTTCACACCCTAGTGTGTTCACTAGTGTGTGTGTTTCACTGCACGGATGTGCAGGTCATGTGGAGGTCAGATTCCATTGCGTGCAATCACACTGGCAAAAAAGTTGAAAATCATTTACTGCAAGTTAAATAAGAGGGGCTGCTTTCACCCAACAGGGGTGGAGCATTACCCAAATGGGCTGCTCTCATCTAGCAGTAGGGAGCAAGGCAGCACAATAGGTATTGAGATACATCCTCTTATTCTCTTCATTTTTTTGTCTTTCAGTTTTTTTGTCCTCTCTGTCATGCTCTGTCTCTCTTCCCAATTTGCGTTCTTTCTTTCTCTTTTCTTATTTTTTTGATCTTTCATTCTTTCTAATGCTTAAGTCTGTTTTATTTCTCAGCCTCTCTCACTAAGAACTTGCTGGTGACTCAGCTTCTCAAGCCTTTCAATTACACGATGCAGGCTAGAGAGGATAATGCCAAGGCAGTGGGCTCAAAGGAGGACCACCGCTATCCTGCTTTCATCTAGGGAGATGGGAACCAGGGTGTGTGCGCATATGAGGTGACAGTGCCTGGACCCCCGCTCCATCTCTGAGCTCTTCAAAGGCCAATCGTGATCAGACTTTGCCTCTGTTGATGTCCCCTCTCTTTCTGCTAAGCTCCACTGACTGTCTGTGTCAAAGCCACAGAATAAAAGGGTTCTGTGGAGAGTGGCAGTGGTGTCAGTCTGAAGACTAAGAGCGGGTTCTGCGGGACTTTGTCTCTGCTGACCTGCACGCACCAGGCTTCTGTCTGTATCTTCAAATCCTAATGGACAAGGCCTGACGTTTGACCACAGTGAACACAGCTAACTGTACCAGCAGCAGAACCACTTACACAACTTTCCAACACCCTCATTACCAAGCCAATACACGTTTGTCCAAGCTTTGCTTCTTTAATTTAGAATAGGAGTTGTGAGGCTAATGTTGCTAACAAACACTACAACTCAATAGTCACCTAAACAGACAATCAGTGAAACTTTTCAAACCATTCCATTTGAAGTCTTCACAGACTAGTCATTGTATTTTGGGATGCTGTGTGAATGTAAGTATGATGTGGGTCTCCTAGCTAAAGTGTGTAAGGAGAGCATAAACTTTAATTTCACTTTCAAAAAACATTCAGTGCTGGCATCAAAACATTCCCACAGAATTTGGTGATCTTCCCGATCAAACTCACCTGATTCAGCTCAGCAGATAATGAGCAGGTTTAAATGTAGTGTCAGAGCACAGAAATCAACAAACTGTGCAGGAATCCAGCTTATAGGACTGGAGTTGGACATGTCTGCATTAAGGACTTGAGATGCAACAATGCTCCTGACAGTGTTGGTCTAGAATTAATTTGTAGTGAGGACCTCAGTCTTGATGTTTGAGCAGGCTGAGAGATGCTTTTTGTGTGGATTTACAGAAACGATTTCACTGATTATTGACTTCAAGTGGTTGTTATTAGCAATACAGCTCCAGTTCTAAACAAAATAAGCAAAAATTGTATTCCAAATACGTGTTATCTGATCAGCTACATCTTCTATAAGTTGAAAATGTATAGTACAATTGATAAATTGTCTAAATACAAATAACTAGGCCTAGTTAGTTTCACTCTACCTATAGTGAACCACATTTTCAGCACATGAAACTCAATTTCCCTCCATTGCTCCTCAAAATCCTCACCTTTTGATCTACCCATCATTTTTGAAGATATTTTTGACCAGCAGTCACCCTCTTTAGAGTGAAGGTGAACCCAGTAAACAACAAGGTCTACAAAGGTGAGGCTTCCCAAATGTCACAAGCCGTTTCCAGCAGCCATGTTTACAAAAGAAAGGTCTCACAGGAGGACGTTGGAGCAGATCATCATTTGAAAAGCTCAAGCTCCGAAACGAGAGCAGTGTGTGTATGCAAGTTCATTTATCTAGGCCTAAACACTTCAAAAATGTGTTTTGCTGTAAGTATCATCTGCTGCCAAAAGATGCTGATGAGCTAATTAGCAGGGAAGATGAAGTAAAGCTTTGAGATGTGACTGCTACGCCTGGAATGTATGGCTCGCCTTTGTTATGAAGCTTCTAGTACTCCAGGCATGCTAGAACTTAGAAGCATGACACACGTTTTTGAGTGCACATGTACACCTGCTATCCATTATGATTCATAGTGGTGAGGCATTTTGACATTTCAGGGTTGTTTCTGTGACTAAAATAGATGCGGATCACAAAACATTGAGTAAAATTAGCAGGTTTTAAGCCTTCACTGAGCACTTTTCTGTCCTCATTCATCAGCATGTTGATGTTTCAAACATCCATCTTAATGAGGTCATGAGAGTCTGAGCTGGCTTTGCCAGTCTGGTGTTCGACAGACACTATTAAATTACCAAGCAAATCCAGTACCAAATCATGAAACTCCTAAATACAGTAAAAAAAACTGTACTCCTGCTGTCTGAACTGTGTTGAATCACATATCACAGTGTACTGTGTTCTCCTGTGGATACACACTGTGTAATATATAGACTGATGGTATTGTGAATTTTTTCACTACTCACTTTAGTTTGTCAGTCCTGAATACTGTTGACACTAGTTGTTCACCCCACAATGTGATTTGATGAGAAACTAGGAGTGGCAATATTGCACTGTAATGCTCTTTAAAGTCAAAATCAAGACATTTTATAATTTGCCCAAAAATGACCACATTTTCTGACCCGCCGGCTTAGGTTTTTTGACATTTTGCTAAAATATACTTTTAATAAAAATTTCCTAAAATTTTGACACAAAGTTTTAAAGTCCTGTTTTAAAAAATGTTTATCACTCAAAATTACCTCATTTTAATTTTTGTCAAAAATGTCTCAAAAAAATTTTTTGCCAGATTTTTTTTTTTTTTAATAAATTCAAAAAATTAGTTTTTTTTTTGTAAGAAATAGCAAACATTTTTATATAAACCTTGTGATTAAATGTAAGGAAATGTAATTCCCTTACATTTAAAATTGTTTAAGTATTACTCCGCCACATACACCTAACTTAAAAGGCCAGTGCTTACAAACAATTATTTGACTGCACTGTCAATGCTGTAAAGCAAATGTACCTTTAATGCATTGCAATGTATTGTATTCATCTTGGCTGAAGGGCAACGATACTGAAGTCCGATTTGGTACCATCACCAAAAATGAAATGAATCCTCTTCTACCAGCAGCTTCACTGGGTTAAGACTTGAACTTAACAGAGATATCAATGAACCTCCGATCAGCCATGAGTGGTGTTTAAAGAAAGATACCCATTTTATACCAGAAAACTTCTTCTATGAAATCTGTATATTTGGGTTTACTGTCTAATTAACAATTATTGGGAAACTATGTTCCTTGACAATTATGACTGATGCACAGTCTGATGATATTTTAGTGGAGTGTCTGGTAGAGGCACTATATTACTTTGCAGATTATAGATATACAAACAAATATTTTTGTGCATGGCCAGTATTTTTACTTACTGTAGGTAGCCAAATAGGTTAGCACTTGGCCAGTGTTATTAACTAAACTACGTCCTGTTTGCTTCAAATAATAAATAATTATAAAATATTTTTGATAAAACTTGAACACTTGAAAGAAAATTTTACATTTTTGTTTACTCTCAATAGACATTGTATATTTTATATAACTTATATTTTATAGAATACAATTTGTGAATTATGTTATTTTATTTTATGTTTTAATAAATTAAACCATTTCTTAAATAGAAAACATGTTAGCATGCATTTGATTTTTTTCTCAGCTGCTTGAGTCTGATGCTTTAAGAATACTTTGTATTGGAGATTAACAGCATATTTTGCCCAGTACAGTCTGATCTGAATTATAGGAATAGGTAAACAAGGTAATTTCCAACAGTGCTTATTTACATTGTTATTTTGTTTTATTATATTATTTTTACTTAAGGCCTGTTGTGGAAAGTATCTTACTGCACTTTCAAATATTTGGAACATATTACCGGTGATACCCTGATTTATGCTCATCACAGAGGCCAGAAAATGTTCCATAGCTTATTTCTCATCAGCTTTAAAAGTTAATAGTGAATCACTGAATCGTCTGGTAATGCACAACTAACTAAAAATGATACATTCTTCTGAAAACGTCTGAAATACTTTATATGTGTGTGTATTATATATGTAACCTTGCGTGCTTTTGTTTTGTGAATGGAGACTGGTCAGAGGATCTTCTAAGACTTCTGCTGTATGTGTACAACACTTTAGTTTGCCATTGCAAACAGCATTAACTTGCACACAACACTCATTGAAATGTGCAATAAACACAGCACTCACAAGTGTCAGTCAAGTGACCCTTAAAAATGCCTAGACTGAGTTTGACTGATACACTCATCACCTTTATTTAAAGAATAAGTCTTCAAAGCCTGAGATCAGTACTGTGACTGAGCAGGTATTGATCAGAGCAAATGATGCTGTACACTTAGTCACACTTCACCATGGCCCCAATGTGCAGTTGTCATGTGAACTAATTTATGAGTGTGTGCTAATTATTCTCTGTCCAGTGTCGATAGCCACTCTCACTGGGCTGATTCCAGGGCCCGATTCCATGAGAAAGGTCAAACAGGGGTCACGGCCCCCAGCCAGGCTTAATTAACTGCAGAGGACAACAGATAAAATATGACAAACTGAAAAGGTTAATCAAAAATAAAGTCGGCATCATAGAAACAGACTCATTTAAACCAGCAGCTTCTACTTTACAGTACAGTAACCAGTACATATGCTGCTGTTCTAATGTTCTAAAATAACAGAAAGTTCTGTTTATTATCTATAAAAATGTTGTTGTTATATGAATGTCAATAATAATAATAATAAAAATAATAATAATAATAATAATAATAATAATAATAATAATAATAATAATAATAATAATAATTGTTATAGTTAGTAATAAAATATAAATTATAGAAATATGAAAGTGTATAAAATATAAAAACCTGTGTCTCTCTCTCTGTCTCCATTCCTCAACCTGTCTCGCTCCCTCATCTGCTCATCACTCACTCATGTGCCTTTCTCAACTTATGTATCTCTCTCACACTCTCCGTTCCTCAGCATGTTTCTGTCTGTTTTGCTCTTATCAAGTCTTCTCACTATAATTCTCTTCAGCCCTGGCTCTCCCTATTTCCTTCTGTTTATCTTGCTCCCTCCAACAACTACATGTCCCAGAATCCCTTCCATTCATTCATGTCCCGCTCACAGTACCCTTCATCTGACTGCACTTGGACTCACACTCATTGCTCGATATTGTCGTGCTTTGCACGCATATATGCAGCCTTTGTTATCCCATCTCTCAGGTCATGCATATTTATTTCATTCATTTTGAGCCTTAGTATTTAAATGAGTCTGTTTATTACTTTGAGCCTTGTTATTTAAATTAGTTTGATCTAGCCTGAGTAGCTTATCTTGTGAGGCTTTCACCCGTTAGTCTGAGTTCTTGTTTTTGCTTCTTTATTATATTCAATAAACCTTCTTTTGATTTCACCTGCCTTCATCTTAACATTACAACGTATTATTTTATATAACACAATAATAATAATAATAATAATAATATTAATAATAATAATAATGTATTTTCAGTAGTTATTGAATCATTTATAGAAATCACTTACTACTACATCTTTATGAATCCTTTTTTGTATATTACAACAAATGACTTATTCTCATTAGTTGATATTAATAACTATGTATGTGGTTCCAGATGTTATTACAATATTTATGAGTGTCAGTAAAAAATGATTTGCTCTTTAGTTATTTTAAAACTTCTCTTATCAGCACTTTCTGTACTAGGTCACTGTCTCCATAGTAACTGCTGTGCAGGTTTGCAGGTATTACACCAGTTCATTTATGACTGCAGTGCAACAAAAATGGCTGTCCCACTTTCAGGGAGAATCCACCCTGTAGCCCTGATCTTGCCCCACTGGACTATCACCTGTTTGGTCTCCTGAATAAAGCCATAAGTGGATGGAGATGAAGAGGTGAAGACAGCAGTGCATTCATGACTCACAGCTCAGACAAAAAAAAATTTATGAGGGAAAACAAAAGCTTGTTGATGGATGAACAATGTGTATTGAAATGCAGGGAGATTATGTGGGAAATATTGCAGTTGTCTTTTCTTAAAACTGATTAAAACCAATTAAACGGCCCGAGTGCGGCTCACCTTCATATTAATCATTTAATTAGTAGTAGCAGTGGTAGTGTTGTTATTATTAATTCTGTTATATGCTTTTTCTGAATTCATTCATTTCCATATGCTAATTGTCTTCCTGTGTTGAAGGTAGAGCACAGCATATATATATATCTGATCTGATCTGATCAGGAGCTGGAAATGAGGAAGAATGGTCTATTCTTCTAATAAGGTACCAAAATGGGTTCAGTGCCATTGAAGAACCACTTTTGGTTAAAAAAAAAAATCAGTGGATGTTTCTTTAAAGAGCTATTCTGTAAATGTGATCACTGACCAAGAACCATTAAATAGACATAATTATTAAGAGTGCAGGATGTCACAACTACAGCTGTGATGCGTCAAGTCACACTGCTTATATACTTATTTATAGGCTACGTGGGTTCTGAGTACTGGTGCTATTTATTCATTCTATTCTAGGCCTGTATATCATGTCACCTACCATTCATACAGTACAGTTATTAAACGTCTACTTTTCATTTGCATTGTTTCAGCCCTTCTATGATCTACAAGTTAGACACAGCAGTGTTATCACATATAAAAATGTTCTAGCTACATAGAGAACATTGCTACTGATTGTAGTTTATTAATATTTAATAATATATTAATATTTTATTAATGATTAATATTTATTTTATTATTAATATTTACAATTAATAGTTATTATTAGTATTTCATTAATACGGTAGTAACTAGTATTTATTAATAAAATATAAATCATAATATGTAAGTAATGTATTAATATTTATTAATAAATAATAATAATAATTTAATTTATGTTCAAGCACCAAATCAAAATGTTCAAAATGTGTTCATTACATAAATAAAATATATTTTTCTCTGTAGCACTTCATGGATTTCATAAAAATGCACTATAGTTGTTCATACAAAGCCTAGAGGTCAAAAAAAAAAAAAACTGTATATACAGTGTTATCTTCATTTTAGGTGTCAAAAATTATTTGTGGCTCCCAGTGTTTTCTTTTATATGGAAACTGGGTCCAAATAGCTCTTTGAGTGTTAAAAGGCTCTAGAAACACTCAAAATAAACTTTATTGACAAAAGTATTAGGACACTTGTTTATTTGTTGTTATTTTCTGTAATTAAGAGCATTAAAAAGAGTTTATCCTGCGTTTGTTGGAGCAACTGTCTCTGCTGTACAGCAAAGGTTTTCTACTAAATTTTGTAGCATTGCTGTAAGGATTTGCTTGCATTCAGCAACAAGAGTGATAGTGAGGTCAGGTTTTTTGATCAGAGTTTATATAATAAAATCTATTCTATGGTGTTTCTCAGTGAACTTTGATAATAAATATCTACTGTCTACTGTTGACCATATGTAACTAGTACATAATGAAGTAAGTAATACAAATACATTAAAGGGTGACCTCTGTATTTGGTCAATGGCAGACAAGGGACAGAGGACATATAAATACACACACACACACACACACACACACACACACACGTGTGGACAATAGGCTCCTCCTCCTTGACCTACACAGATGCTCAATAGATGAACTCAGCTGATTGTAGTCAATAAAGGGTCATCTTTTTATTTGGTCAAAAGCAGATAAGAGTCACAGAGGATAAATACATATATAAACAAACACAAAAATAATTTCACAATGTGCCTTTATGTCCCATATGTATTATATACAATATCTGTATGTTATATGTCTCATACAGCTTATATATGTACAAGACACACCAGACCATGGAGACTACAGTCGACCTCCCACATCCTCAGTGAAGGTCAACAGATTAACTCTGTTGTCTACTGATTGTTCTATCTTTGTAACCTTGTGAGTATCTTATCGTTCTTACACAACAACTGTGTCAATAATGAAGAGAAATTGGATGTTCCGAGTGTCTGAATGCCTCCCAGTCTCTCAGTCCCAGTGGTGGTCAGTACCTCAAACTCAGTACTACTAGCCTAAATGTTCCTCAGATTCAAAGTACAGTTACAGGAAAAATAATAATGGGATTAAAGCTTTTTAATATGTTGAGGTTCTTTAAAAAGGTCATTCATCTGTGGAAACCTCATTTACAAAGATATGGAGGTTCTTCAGGGACCCAAAAAGCATTTTTTCTTTATCATCGAACTGAAGAACACTTTTTGGTTCTATTTGGCCCTTTGCTTTTAACGGTGTACAAGAGCATATGCTTCATATGCAGTGATTATGAACATGTCTCAGGCATATTAGTAAGGGTGAGCACACAGACCAGTAATACATGGATACTGGTTCCTGACTGGTCAAACATATCAGTAAGTTCCTGGAGAAACAGTGCTGATTAATCTACAGTTATTTAAATAATGTTGGTAGGAATGTTAAATAATAGTTAATACATTTGTTTTAAACCTCTTACGATTGGTTATCAAGGGTGGAATTTAAATTCTTGTGATGGCTGAGGAGTACTGAGGAGAATATCGTGAACCAAATTTAGCTCAAATGTATCTACTTTTATCAAAACGAATATCGTGTTAATTTTTATGATATTTAAGCTTAATTGTATTTATTAATTTAGTGCTTCTCCAAAAATACTGTGAAAACGTTAATTGTCTTCATAATTGAATTTAAAAGCATAAATTGACATATTTTACATTCACTACACATGAAGTGATATATTTGTAGCAGAGCACAGAACGGTCATCATGGGCAAAGGATGTGATTTGACTGATGTCTGAAAGGACATGATAGGGTTCTGGATAAAGAGTTGCAGCATCTCAAAAACTGCTAACTTGTAATGTGGAATGTTTAAGAGTCGCTGTAGTGAAGCTGTACCCAGGTGGTATATTGAGTGCCTCCCAACAGGATAACAATGGTGCCCCATGGGCATTAATGTTAGAGGGGAACAAAGACTCAAGCAAGTGGTACAGTGTATCAGTTAACCTCTGAACCAAGGGTGGTGATAATATTCTAATATGACTGTAAATACAAACCGGATTCCAAAAAAGTTGGGACATTAAACAAATTGTGAATAAAAACTGAACGCAATAATGTGGAGATGGCAAATGTCAATATTTTATTCGTAATAGAACATAGATGACAGATCAAAAGTTTAATCTGAGTAAATGTAACATTTTAAAGGAGAAATATGTTGATTCAAAATTTCACAGTGTCGACAAATCCCAAAAAAGTTGGGACAAGTAGCAATAAGTGGCTGGAAAATGGATATTGAGCATATAACGAACAGCTGGAAGACCAATTAACACTATTAGGTCAATTGACAACATGATTGGGTATAAAAAGAGCTTCTCAGAGTGTCAGTGTCTCTCTGAAGCCAAGATGGTAAGAGGATCACCAATTCCACCATTGTTGCGCAGAAATACCAGAATGGTGTTCCCCACCGTAAAATAACAAAGACTTTTAAGTTATCATCATCAACCATGCATAACATCATCGAAAGATTCAGAGAATCTGGAACAATCGCTGTGCGTAAGGGTCAAGGCCGTAAAACTCTACTGGATGCTCGTGATCTCCGGGCCCTTAAACGTCACCGCACCTCAAACAGGAATGCCACTGTCAAGGAAATAACAGAATGGGCTCAGGAATACTTCCAGAAAGCATTGTCATTGAACACAATCCACCGTGCCATCCGACGTTGGCAGCTGAAACTCTACAGTGCAAAGAGCACTGCTCCACAAGCTCAGACGTTTGCACTGGGCCAGGGGTCTTTTAAAATGGAGTGTGGCAAAATGGAAGACTGTTCTGTGGTCAGATGAGTCACGATTTGAAGTTCTTTATGGAACACTGGGACGCCATGTCATCCGGACCAGAGAGGACAAGGATAACCCAAGTTGTTATCAATGCTCCGTTCAGAAGCCTGCATCACTGATGGTATGGGGTTGCATGAGTGCTTGTGGCATGTGCAGCTTGCATGTCTGGAAAGGCATCATTAATGCAGAGAACTATGTTCAAGTTCTAGAACAACATATGCTCCCATCTAGACGTCATCTCTTTCAGGGAAGACTCTGCATTTTTCAACAAGATAATGCCAGACCACATTCTGCAGCAATCACAACATCATGGCTACGTAGGAGAATGATCCGGGTACTGAAATGGCCAGCCTGCAGTCCAGATCTTTCACCTATAGAGAACAGATTGACAAAGAAGGCCCAAGATGATTGAACAGTTAGAGGCCTGTAATAGACATAAATGGGAGAGCATTCCTATTTCTAAACTTGAGAAACTGGTCTCCTCTGTCCCCAGACATCTGTTGAGTGTTGTAAGAAGAAAGGGGGATGCCACACAGTGGTAAAAATGGCCTTGTCCCAACTTTTTTGGGATTTGTTGACGCCATGAAATTTTGAAACAACATATTTTTCCCTTAAAATGATACATTCTCTCAGTTTAAACTTTTGATCTGTTATTTGTGTTCTATTCTGAATAAAATATTAGATGTTGGCACCTCCACATCATTGCATTCAGTGTTTATTCACAATTTGTTTAGTGTCCCAACTTTTTTGGAATCCGGTTTGTACACTGTACAAATTTACTGTAAAAATACAGCTAAATTACCACAGTAAGTTACTGTTTTTGGTAAAATATGGTTTTAGCACAAAACACTGCTGTGCAATGTTGTGCTTTAACTTTGTAATGATGAAAACTTGTTATATCAAGTCACAGCTGAGGGTTATCTCCCAGTTTACACACAGTATAAAAGCATCAGTAAGCATTTGAGCTGTCACCTGAAAAAGCATCACGCCAAAAAAAAAAAATAAATCTGTTTAAAATTGAGAAAAAATAATAATGGATGCTTACAAAGCAGGAGAAGGATATACAAAGTTATCTCAGCATTTCAAAGTGTCAAGAACTGGAGTGAGAAGTATTATCAAGAAATGCAAAGAGAGCCATACAATACAGAACAAGGCTGGCAGAGGTAGGAAGTTCAAGATTTCAAATACCCTGGAAAGCAAACAGTGAGAGTTTGACAACTGACAAGACACTAGTGAATCACTTAGCCAAGTCAGGAATTGTTGCCTCAAAATGACAATCACTAGAGACCTGCACAGGAATTAAATACAAGGTTGCAGACAAAGAAAAACTCTGCAGAAAAGACCTTCAGGCCAGACTGAAGTATGCTAAGGACAACCTGGAGAAAGGTGATGCAGACTGAAGCAGGTCCTCTGGTCAGATTAGGTAAAACTAGAGCTCTTTGGCCACAGAGACACTGTTTATGTTTGGAGGAAAAAGGGAGAGGCTATAACACAGAACACCATCCTCACAGTGAAACATGGAGGTGGGAGTATTATGCTGTAGAGATGCTTCAGTGCATCTGGACCTGGAAATCTCATCCAAGTGGAAGGAATCATGAAGAAAGAAGGATGTGTGAAGATTTTGAAAGAAAACCTTAAGAAGTCAGCAGAAGAACTTGGTCTGGTCATCACTTTCTCTGCCAACATGACAACGACCCAAAACATACATCACTCCTGGTGAAGATCTACCTCCAGAAGACCACAGTGAACATTATTGAGTGGCACAAAACCCTGACCTGAATCTCTGTGAAAATCTGTGAGATGAACTGAAGAAGAAGGTTCATACCAGAAGGCCATCAGATCTGGAGGAGCTTAAGAAAGAAGAATGTGCTGGGATTGCTCAGGAGATGTCAGAGACTCAAACTACAGTAAACGACTGCAGGATTTTAACCAGAAAAAAGGACAAACAACTGACTGTTAGCATCAGGAGGGCTAATCATTTTAACCCTGGTAGTTTTTGTGAAATTATTTTATTTCTGTTTTGCAAAGTCAAAATGATTCAATCATTCAAAATAAAAAAAGAGATGTTTCATATCATATATAT
>BRDA01014116.1:17621-37177 GCA_036984385.1 Crenuchus spilurus
TCGAGTAAAAGTAAAAAGTATAGTGATATAAAACTACTCATAGAAGTATATATTTTTCAAAAACTTACTCAAGTAAGTGTAACGGAGTAAATGTATCTCGTTACTACCCACCTCTGGAGGTAAGGAAAGAGAGAAGGAAAATGACTGAGTGCAAAGGAGGAAAGGAAGCAGTAGTGAGATTGGGTAGAAGATACAGGAAAGTAGGTTAGACAAAGTTAGAAGAAGAGAACAATCAAGAAAATCTTTTGTTTTTGCTATCAAAAGCATCCAACAGACTGAAGTTGTAGTTGTTAGAATGGAAAAGTTAGTTCAGGCTATTGGAGTGACAGGTATACAATGAAATTTTTTGTCTTATAAAACTAAAATTGGTTTTACTGCACTGATCACAGACAACAGTAACAGGGCCTGAATTTCAGTGCGGGATTGCGGGAATTGCACATTATTTCTTCGATTCCCACAATTTTAGCCTTAATAATGCGGGAAACTCCCACACACAATAACAGCAAAAATGTTCAGCAAAATATTAGCTCGGTTTGGATCGTGAAATGGACGGATGGTCGGACAGACCAACTAATGTACTGGACGCTGCACTCTGCGCTCACTCTTCCTCTGTCTACAGAGCTACGAGAACCTTCTGCTTTAGAGGCGTTTCTCTCAACTTTCAGAACCAACACAGTCACTGATAAGAACGTTTGGAACGTAAACATGGAGCGCTGGCTAAAACACAAATCTCCAACTTCTGAAATTGAATCCGCTCAGAAAATAGCACCGGTATTGTGCCGAATTCGGACTTCCCGCCAGAATCCGCCTCCCCTTCATGTGCACGCACGTCACACAGCCAGGGTTGCCAGGTCCAACAAAAATACCCAGCCCAAAGTCAGTCTAAAACCTGCCCTTCAGAATCTTAAACTAGCCCAAAATATGTCTGTCACATGTTTGAAGCAAATGTCAAAACAACTATAAGTGTACGACTTAGTATTTGCAATATGCCCTTTTCTCGTCATTAGGAACACTTTTAATCCAGTATAATCAAACTTTTTTCTTTTTCACAATCCTTGCAATACCCGTAGTTCCCCTATTTACCTAGCATTTTAGCTAGTGACTGTTTTCACCTTCTGTCTGTCTGTGTCTTTTTCTCTCGATATCTCTCTCTCCCCCACTTGATTTGTTTATAACTCGGCTCTGGGTCAGAGAACATTAAAATAGGGTACAATGTCATTATTTCTTCTGAAAAGATGCGAATCACTGAATTTAGACCAATAACACGAGATGATGTTAGGAGCTGTAGCAGAATCTCGGGGGTGGGGGGGGGAAAGCATGATTTCAGCAATCCTAACATAACACTTGCCGAAATTACACTCCCCTCTTATCTTTGGACTATAAGGCCTGATAAACAAGAAACTGATTTTGGTGTCTTGTCTAGGTGTGTAGAAGTTATAATTAAAAGCATTTTATTGTAGCTTCTTCATAGGGGATTTTCTGGGGGGGGGGGGAGTACCAGCACAGACTGGTGCAAACAGCAGCGCCGGTGATGTTAACAAAACTCATCCTCAGGATTCACAGACAGGTGATGGTACCGAACTAAAGTAGCAGTCCAAAGATAAGTTTCAGGCCATTTGGCCAAGAATATGTCCTTGGCTCAAACTTAATAGAGATAAAATGAGCTGCTCAATTTGGAAAATGTATGGTGCTGCGCCTTTTACCAGCTGATGCTACAAAACATCGACTTTAAGTCACCACTCGGCTAGTGTTTCTCATACAGCAACACTGAAAAGAAAGCGCGAGGCTGATTCGGCTAAAAATGTGCATATATAGTTCAGCTAATATCTTAAGTTGAAGCACAGCAACCAAACTCTCAAAAGGACAAGGTAAGACCTGTAGTTAAGCTCACCAGTAGTATCCCCCCAAAATGTAGAAATCCCCCTTATGTGACACATTTAAGGGGGGAATTCCCCCCCATTTTGAAAAATGAATTTCAGGCCCTGAGTAAGAGAGTGCTTTACAAATCAACAATAGACAAATAAAACAGTAAAACATAAATCACACTGTAAGAACATGAAACAAGAGGTTAGATTGATGCATTATCCAAATAACTGCTTATAAAGGTGTCTTTAGTTTATTTTGTAAATACCCCACAAAATCAGCAACTCTTTAAGAGTTGGATAGTGAGGGGTCACCAGTCAGGAACATAGAACAGAGAGCAGATTCAAGTTCCTAGATCTAAGACAACAGTGCATTACAATATAGTCAATACAACATAATACATACAAGATTAAATAAAAGCATGACTAAGCATTTCTAGATCTGAGTAAAAAAATAACAGATCTTAATTTACTAATGAAAGAGACAGGGATCAGTGTTAGATATTTACTAGATTGGGTGAATACTAAATCTGATAGCAGTGACCTTGTCAAGAATGAAAGTTAAACATCTATTATAGTCCTAAACTGAAAAACATGGTAGTGTCATAGTAGATGGAGCAATTATATCATACATCATATCAAATAAAATCTTAAGATTTCTCATTGAAGTAAAAAATTAGATTGACAAAGTTAAGTGGACAGTGTCAGGAATCGCCGCCTCTCCAAGGACTCCAACTCCCATCATGCACTTCCACCTTCCCAGACCGGTTCCACCAATCGTGGCTCAGTACAAAGGTCGCATTCACCTGAGTACTGAGCCAGCTGAGACTCATTATCACAACCCCATATATACTCATCCAGCCTGCACTTCCATGCGAAGTATTGCCACTCCTGTGTACTTACCGAGCATTATCATTCCTGTCTCTTGCCTTGTATCTCGCCTTGTTTATCTGACCGTGCATTGTTTATCGACCCTGACTTCGCCTTCCGCCTTGTACACTTCTGCCTGATCATATGTACTCTGGTTTTGACCCTGCTCTGCCTAGAACATCATTCTCTTGCCTAGCCCTCTTGTTATTGGATGCTCTGTATCTGTTCGGTTACCTTTTTGTATCAATCTGCACTTTCAGTAAACATACTGTTTTTACAACTCCGGTCTTGTGCTCCATTCCTCACAGACAGAGCGTCTATTAATAAAACATTTAATGAGGAACAAAGATTTTTAAAAGGGAATCCCAACTCAGTACTGGGTATTTATTATGAGTTAGTGTCAATGGTTACCTTTGATAATTTTTTATTTTAAGTTAGTTTTATCCCATATGAACTTAATCTTTAGCTCACAACAAATTTGATTTAGCACTAGAAATGGTTTTTACTTAAAATTGATGTGAACCTAAATGCACTTTAGATAAACAGAACACCAATGTTATTAGAAGAATTAATGATAAAGAGAGAATATAGTTTCTGTTGGAGTGTTTTCTATATGTGTAAACACTTTGAAACACTAATTTCTGAACCTCAGACTTGGCAGGACAAAAGAAAACTCTCAACTGCATTCTGTGTGTGCAATGGGTCCCTGGGGACACATTCACATTTTAGTTCTTTGGGGGGTAGAAGACAAATGAAAGGTTTGACTAGCTTACATTTGCAGACCTAAATACATTCCAGTGTTAGGTTATGAGTGATTGTTAGGATGGAGAATCGGTCTCCCAGACAAACAAACTCCATCTCCGAACAACCAGTGCGGAGAAGACACGCCCAGTCGTCCAATCAGCGACAGGTCCAAAGGTTGCGCTAGCAGGAGTACTGAGCATGCACACCTGAAGCTCATTTCATGGACTCTTTATAAGCTTCTGTCAGTCACTGCCTAAATGTAAGTATTGCTACTTTTCCAGTGCCTTATTGAGCGTTTATCGTAGTCTATAGTTCTCTCTTTGGTATTTTGTCCCTTTGCCTTCATTTTTTTTACTTTTGAGCTGGTCTTAGCCCTTTTGATCTTTCTTTGCCTGATTTGGTGTTGTCCTTGACCTGGTTTTTGTTTGTTTTGATTTGTGGACTCTGTATCTATGCTGCATATCCTGACTCAGCTGTTTTGTGTCATCTATCCAATTGCTTATTTGGACACATTCAGTAAATACTCTTTATTTTTATCCGCGTGTGTTTGCTTTCCTGACTTTGACCAGATCTTGACAAAATACTTCGCCCGAAACATGCAGACAGTGGATTCAGATACTATGCAGAAAGCCATCTCATCACAAGTTCATCACTCAGTTGTTGGGCCAACACCAGCAATTGTTGCACGAGATGTCACAGAACTTGAATAAACTGAACAAACCGTAACTGAACAACAGGGACAATTAGTTATGCTTTGCTCCAATATACAGAAGCTTACTGATGCTGATTCCATTCAAAATCCTGCCAATTTAGCCTCTTTACCAGCTTAAGCTGGAGCTACAGCAATGCTACATTATCAACCTCCGTTTACAGGTATTCAACCCGAGAAGTTTGAAGGATCACCGGATAAGTGTGCCGGGTTTTTGATGCAGTGCGACATATATATGTCGAATTCACCTTCTCAGTCTGAGTTGGCAAAAATTGGCTTTTTTACATCTCTTTTAACTGGTAAGTCTCTTGAATGGGCTACTGCTGTATGGCCTCGCATATCACAGCTCTCATGTCAGACATTTATAACCAAATTTTTAAAAAGTTTTGCCCATCCTCATCAAAATAAAACCAGCAGAGTTGTTGCCTAAAATCAGACAAGGGCGCTGCTCGGTGGTTGATTATACTGTGGAATTTCATACACTAGCTGCTGCTAGTGACTGGAATGAGACTGCCCTCATTGTGATGTTCTGACTTGGATTGAACCACAATATCCTATCTGAACTAGCATGTAGAGATGACTCACTGACCTTGGAACAACTCATCAATTTGGCCATCCATATAGATCATCTCCTTTGTGATCGCAAACTACGCCCATGCCTTTCTTTGAGAAACTCACCAACCACAGTTCCCTCTGTAAAGGACATTGCTGAACCTATGCAGTGGGATTTGTCTCACCTATCACCAGAAGAAAAGACACAGAGAAGAAATGAAGGGTTAAGCCTCTACTGTGCCTCCGCAAATCATTTGGTGAGGGACTGCAGACTGCGACCCCGCAATGTCCAGGCTCAAACAGAGGGAAAGCGCATGGAACATTCACCATGTGCTAATGTGGTGAGACTTCCAACTTTTAGTATTATCTCCAAGTCCTATTGCATTTCAAGTACTGTCTACTGCCCTAATGGTAAATTTGTTGTTTCAGTGCTGATGGACTCTGCAGCAGAGGGAAATTTCATCCTGGCAAAGTTAAGGCACTGCCACCACATACAGATTGAAGAGCTGCCTGTCCCATTTCAGCTCAGTGTTTTGGATGGCAGCCCACTGGGATCAGGAAGAATTACGCACAGCACTAAACCTCTCCAAGTTCAAATTACTGTGCTATACTTTGAGTTTTTATCATTCCTAATCTTAGAAATATCTACCTATCCCTTA
Source organism: Crenuchus spilurus (assembly GCA_036984385.1). Lineage (NCBI taxonomy): Eukaryota > Metazoa > Chordata > Actinopteri > Characiformes > Crenuchidae > Crenuchus > Crenuchus spilurus. The sequence goes on from BRDA01014116.1 coordinate 23,018, forward strand.
ATTCTAGGACTCCCCTGGCTAGAGTTCCACAACCCTGTAGTTGATTGGGGAAAGACATTATTAAATTCTCCCCATATTGTAGAGAACATTACGTGCAACAGCCACACCTAAAGATTAATTCCATGTCTTATCGAGAGCCCTACTCCAGACACTTTAGAAAATGTACCGCCAGGGTATAATGACCTCAGAGAAGTGTTCAGTGAAAAGAAAGCCACAACACTGCCCCCTCATTGCTCCTACGACTGCACTATAGAGCTGTTTGACACACAGAACTTTCCTAAAGCCAGGGCATATCCTCTCACTCAAGAGGAGGAAAAAACCATTAACATATACATTCAGGAAGCATTAGACCAGGGCTTTATTTGGCATTCTACCTCTCCTATGGCGTCTGGATTTTTTTTTTGTGAAAAAAGAAAGGACGGAGGCTTGTGCCCTTGCATAGACTATCGAGCTCTTAATCAGATCTGTAAAAAGTATGCCTACCCTCTTCCTCTCATTCCCTCTTCTTTAGAACAGTTAAGGGAAGCAAGGATTTTCACTAAATTGGACTTACGCAGTGCCTATAATTTAATTCAGGTCAGTGAGGGTGATGAGTGGAAGACTCCCTTTATCACCACTAGGGGGCACTATGAGTACCTCATCATGGCTTTTGGGCTCAGTATAAGTCCATCCATCTTTCAGGCTTTCATTAATGAGGTTCTATGTGACATGTTAGGGGTGTACTGCCTTTCGTATATATTGATGACATTCTGATTTATTCAAATAATTATGCAAATCATGTCCAACATGTGCGCTCCGTCCTTCAATGCCTCTTAGACAATCAGCTCTACATCAAAGCTGAGAAATGTGAATTTCATGTTAATAGAATCTCCTTTTTGGGTTTCATTATCAGTGCTGGAGGTGTTACTATGGATGACAAGAAAATAGAAGCAGTGCTTAATTGGCCCTGACCGACCAATGTAAAAGAAATACAGCAGTTTTTGGGCTTTGCTAACTTTTACAGGAGATTTATCCAAAACTATAATTCCATTGCAGCACCTTTCACTTCTATGACCAAAGTGTCTCCAAAAGATTTTGACTTGTCTCATTCCGCTACTTTTGCTTTTAATAACCTTAAATCTGCCTTCACCTCAGATCCCGTATTACATCAACCTGATCCTGAAAAAAACATTTATAGTAGAAGTAGATGCTTCTCAGATTGGGGTGGGTGCAGTGCTATCTCAAAGATCTGGAGACCCACCGAAAATGCACCCAGTAGCTTACTATTCTCATAAACTAATGCAAGCTGAACAGAATTATAATGTTGGAGATTGTGAGCTTTTGGCTATCAAGCTTGCTTTTGTAGAATGGCGACACTGGTTAGAGGGGGCTCAGCACCCTGTTCACATTCCACAGATCACAGAAACTTCTAATATCTTAAGACAGCCAAACGCTTAAATCCTCATCAAGCGTGCTGGGCTCTTTTCTTTGCTCACTTCAACTTCAAAGTGACATACTGGCAAGGATCTCAGAATACCAAAGCCAACTCCCTCTCAAGAATGTTTAATTAACCCACAGTACTCCTAGATCACACTCCAGAACCTATCCTCCCTCCACAGGTGTTTGTAGCTGCCATTACATGGGACATAGATGTTGAGATTAGTAACGCATTGCATAATACCGATGTACCTATTCAATGCCCTGCTGACAAGGTATATGTGCCGGTCCCTTTCAGAGATAGATTGCTAATCTGGTCTCATGCCTCTCTCTCTACTGGACATCCTGGTAAATGCAGAACTCAGCAGATCCTGTCTATTAGATATTGGTAGGAAACTCTCAGAAGACACATAAATATGTGTCCTCCTGTCCCATATGCACTAAATGCAAAATCCCCAAGACTCTCCCTGCCAGTAAACTCATGCCTCTGCTCATAGCTAATCACCCTTGGTCTCATATTACTATAGACTACATGACAGATTTACCACAGTCAGAGGGCTACACCACTATTATGACGGTAGTAGACCAGTTTTCCAGAGCAGTAAAATGTGTTCCCTTTGTGAGCATCCCCACAGCGTTTCAAATGGCCGAAGCCCTGATTCAGAATTTTTTTAGAAACTTTGGCATCCCCGAAGCTTTCTGATCAAAGCCCACAGTTTACATCTCATGTGTGGAGTTCATTCTTTGAACATCTAGGTGTAAACATTAGCCTTACATCTGGCTATCATCCTGTCTAACGGCCAATGTGAACGCACTACTCAGGAACTGGAAAACCCTCAGGATTGGTATGGCCCAGAATTAGTTAATTTCCAGTGCTATGAGCATAACACCTTTTTATAATTCCAACCTACTTTAGCACCTTGGACTGCAGCCAGAGGGAAGGTACCGGTGGTGGACGAGTGGATGCAGAGGAGCAAGAAGGTTTTGGAAGAGATGCATCAAAAAATCTAAGGGGTCCTCAAGAAAAACAAAGACATTGCTGATCTTCATTGTGGACAAAATGCCTTCCTACCAACCAGGGGATCGTGTATGGTTATCTACCAGAGACTTAAAGGGACATAAATTGAATTAAAAATGTATTGGACCTTTTCTAGTTCTAAAGAAAGTCAATGATGTAGCTTATAAATTGCGTCTTCCTCCTAGGTACAGAATTTCTAACATGTTTCATGTCTCTCCTTTGAAGCCTGTGATTCCTTTTCCCCTGGAGGAGGAAATCCTAGGTGATGTCAGCTCCTTCCCCACTGAGGGACTTGAGCCTCCTTAACTTGTGCGTGCTCTGCTGGATTCTCAATACCGATGTGGTAAACTCCAGTATCTGGTGGATTGGGAGAATTGGAGGAACAGTGCTGGGTTCCTGCATTTGATGTTCTTGATCTAGTCATGGAAGCGGACTATCACAATACCCATCTGGTCTGCCCGGCTCCTCGCCCAAGGGGTCGTAGTGGCCGTTTCATCTCCGTCCCTCCTCGTCATCATAGCCTCTCCTCCCGGTCTGTATTGGGGGTGTCAAGGGGGAATGATGTCAGGATGGGGAATTGGTCTGCCAGACAAACATTCTCTAACTCCCAACAACCAGCGCGGAGAAGACGCGTCCAGTCATCCAATCAGTGACAGGTCCAAAGGTAGTACTGAGCACACACACCTGAAGCTCATTTCATGGACTCTTTATAAGCTTCTCTTAGTCACTGCCTAAATGCGAAGTATTGCCACTTTTCCAGTGCCTTACCGAGCGTGTATCATAGTCTATAGTTCTCTTTGGTATTTTGATCCTTTGCCTTCATTTTTTGACTTTTGATCTTTTCTTAGCGCTTTTGATCTGTCTTTGTCTGATTTGGTGTTGACCTTGACCTGGTTTTTATTTGTTTTGATTTGTGGACTCTGTATCTATGCTGCGTACCCTGATTCAGCTGTTTTGTGTCATCTATCCAATTTCTTATTTGGACACTTATTCAGTAAATACTCTTTATTTTTATCCATGAGTGCCTGACTTTGACCAGATCTTTTTGGTAGAATACATCTCTAGGATGCTCCTGAACACATCATCAGTGATGTATCCTGGGGTCATCGGGTGTTTCGGGTCTTTCAACCTCATACATCTTCACCCAGGCAACACAGCCATGGTTGATCAGACCCAGCTTGTGTTCAGGTGGCATTTGCTACTCCCCATGGGTCACCTCTCCTGATCCAGAGCCATCTGGAAGCTTTCTCTGCTTCCTCCATGATGTTCTTGATGGCTCTTTTCCTTTCCATCCCGGTAATGCCCAGTGCACTCAAGGTTTTGTAGAGTGATTGGCCCGCAAACCCTCTGCAGCCAACCTTGATGGGCATACACTTCGCCTTCAAGCCCTGCTTGTGACAGTCAATGACCAGCTCCTAGTACTTGGTCCTTTTTCTCTCATCGGCCTTGTCCAGTCTGTCCTCCCATGGCACTGTTAGCTCTATCAGGATGATGTTCTTCATCTCCTCTGAGACCAGGAGAATGTCTGGTCTCAGGGTGGTTGTGGCAATGTGTTGGGGGAACTTCAGCTGCTTCTCCAGGTAGACAGAGAGCTGTCAGTCTTTCACAGTTGCCAGTAGTCCTGGTGGGTTCCTGGCTATTGCTGTTTTCGACCGGGTGCTCGCCAGCCTTCACAAAGGCGATTGTCTGGGTGGTGAAGCGGGACCGTCTACTGCTGCTGATTCCCATGCTGATAGCTTCTGCGATGGGTCTCAGGACCTGGTTGTGGCACCAGGTGTATCGCCCCTGCCCAAGAGCTACTGGACAGCAGCTCAGAATGTGCTCCAACATGCCCCTGGCTGGGCACTGCGGACAGTTGTGAGACTCCATCTTGCCCCAAATGGAGAGGTTTGATGGGCTAGGTAGGATGTCATATACTGCCTTGACAAGGAACTTTATACGCTGTGGCTCCGCACGCCACAGCTCTGTCCATGTGACTTTTTGGTACATAGCCTGCTCCCACCTTGTTTAATCTTAACAGTGATACAGACTTAGTGTTACACTTCACATAGAAACTATTAATTGGAGGAGAAGCTCTATGGGTATAAGATGTTACCATAAAAGATTAAAACATAGTCTTTACACTTTTAATAAAGTAGTGAAAGATGATTTATAGTGATGAAATTTAGACATTATAATAATATATTAATAAGCTGAGAGAAGCAATCATTTTGACATGATTAATTAAATAATAATTAAACCTTAATTTCCCTGAAGGAACCACCTAAAGGGATCAATAAAGTAATAAAGTACTATCTATCTATCTATCTATCTATCTATCTATCTATTGTCTGGTGTATTGATTAATGTGCCAGATAAATTCAGAGTAATGTCAGACCACGGTATTAAAATCTAGATTGATTTCTTTCTGGGGTTTAAGAATAATAAAAATGCACGAGATTGATTTTATCTGGTATAATCAACAATCATTTATGAATTATAATATTGTAATACAGGACACAGTTCAATAAATAGATGCTACATCTAGTATGGTTTTATAGAATATATTTGGTGTATACTCTATGAGCGCTCCTGATAATGGTGCCTGTGATTTTTTTTGGAGATAGCTGTATTACTTACATTTCAAAGAAAACAGCAATTTTATAAAAGTCATGTGTGACTTCACAAGTTTTAGAGATGAACATGGGTTAAATACTATGGGAGATATGGTGTAAGGATTGTTAGTGTGGTTATTTTTGGGGCAATGGAAGCAATTCTCAGCAGAATGAGGGTGATAACTACAGTGTTGTGAAAAAGTATTTGCCCCTTCCTGATTTCCTGTTTTTTTTATGTTTGTCACACGTTAATGTTTTGGAACATCAAAACAATTTACAAACCAGATTCTAAAAAGGTTGGGACACTAAACAAATTGTGAATAAAAACTGAATGCAATGATGTGGAGATGGCAAATGTCAATATTTTATTTGTAATAGAATATAGATGACAGATCAAAAGTTTAATCTGAGTAAATGTAACATTTTAAAGGAGAAATATGTTGATTCAAAATTTCACAGTGTCAACAAATCCCAAAAAAGTTGGGACTAGTAGCAATAAGTGGCTGGAAAAAGGAAATTGAGCATATAACGAATAGCTGGAAGACCAATTAACACTAATTAGGTCAATTGACAACATGATTGGGTATAAAAGAGTGTCAGTGTCTCTCTGAAGCCAAGATGGTAAGAGGATCACCAATTCCACCATTGTTGCACAGAAAGATAGTGTAGCAGTACTAGAATGGTTTTACCCAGCGTAAAATAGCAAAGACTTTTAAGTTATCATCATCAACCGTGCATAACATCATCAAAAGATTCAGAGAATCTGGAACAATCGCTGTGCATAAGGGTCAAGGCCGTAAAACTCTACTGGATGCACGTGATCTCCGGGCCCTTAAACATCACTGCACCTCAAACAGGAATGCCACTGTCAAGGAAATAACAGAATGGGCTCAGGAATACTTCCAGAAAGCATTGTCAGTGAACATAATCCACCGTGCCATCCACCGTTGCCAGCTGAAACTCTACAGTGCAAAGAGGAAGCCATTTCTAAGCAAGCTCCACAAGCTCAGACGTTTGCACTGGGCCAGGGATCTTTTAAAATGGAGTGTGGCAAAATGGAAGACTGTTTTGTGGTCAGATGACTCACTATTTGAAGTTCTTTATGAAACACTGGGACGCCATGTCATCCGGACCAGAGAGGACAAGGATAACCCAAGTTGTTATCAACGCTCCGTTCAGAAGCCTGCATCACTGATGGTATGGGGTTGCATGAGTGCTTGTGGCATGGGCAGCTTTCATGTCTGGAAAGGCACCATTAATGCAGAAAAAAGTAAAAAGAAGACGTAGCCGTGAACAGTGAATAAACGCATGAAAGACAGTCTCTCTCTGCAAGCAGAACGGACACTCGTCTGTAATGTCTAGGTTTAAAACAGAAATAAAAGAGTTCACTGACACAATACCATGCAGGATCCTCCGCTGGCAGTCTGCCACCCACTTGATCAACAGTGGTTTATAGAGAGCCCTCCAGTGGGGTCTCACCCCCTCACCCAGGCCCTGTACTTCCCTCCACGGTGTGTCTGTTCTGCTCATTAGTTTCTTTTTGTTCAAGGCTTTTACACATGCAGTGTAGAGCAGGCTTCCTGAGGCTGAACCCAGGTTAATGTCCAGACCCTCAGCATTGTCTAGGAGGGGACCCTGACAGTCCTGTAGGTTCGGCCTGATGAGCAACAATGGGAAGGGGTCATCCTCCTCAGGTGTTGCCTCTCCAGCATCATATTCTTTTAACAAGTTCAATTCATCTGCTGTGAGTGCTGCCTTCCACTGGGCCAGGAGCCGATGGACAAATCGTAGGGACCTCACACCCAGCGCCGCTGCCAGGTCACCTTCCTTGTCTAGACCAGGCCCCACGATGTCCACCAGCTTCCTGAAGTTGGTCACCCCTGCTGAAAGTAGAATCCTGGTAAGACTACTACTGAGGGGACGTCACACTCGTTACGTCCAGCTGAGCATGATGTACAAGTGGTTCCTTCAACAGTCAGTGCAGTGACAGAACTTCATTTCTCACTCTGTTAAAAAAAACTAACAACTTTAAAAAGTCCACGATAAAAACCAGGCAGTAGAGCAATGTCCAGAGTGTTAGTGTTCATTAAAAACAAAGTCCTGTCAAACTCCAGTCCCTCCACTGTGTGCAGAACCTTGTAAGCCACCGCTCTCCATACCAGATCTTTGGGGCCAGCCAGAAGTCTCTGGATGAACTGGAGGCGGAAGGCTGCTGTCCTGCTGGCGAGGTAGACCAGCCCCTGTCCCACTTCTTCTTTGGGGAAGTGAAGGACAGCCTGTGGTAACCAGTGTAGTTTGTCCCAGAAGAAATCCACTCACAAAGCCTGGATGCTGGACAAGAGATCCGGTGGGGGATCCACACATGCCAACCTGTGCCACAATGATGATGCCACCAGGTTGTTCGCGATTAGCACCTTCCCCCGATATGACATTTGGGGTACTAGCCACCACCATCTATTCAGCCGCCCCTTTACTTTTTCAACTATTCCCTCTGACAATACGTAGAAATAACAAATTTGTTTTTAAAATGTAAGGAGTAGAATGTACTGATAGTTACATGAAAATCTAAGTAAGTAGAAGTAAAAAGTCATCCGAAAATAATTACTCCAGTAAAGTACAGATAACCAAATTTTCTTCTCAAGTAGAGTAACAAAGTATTTGTACTTCGTTAATTGACACCTCTGGTCCTCACCACAAAAACTCCATCAGAATCAATAATCAGTGTACATGTAAAAATAATTTTCTGCTTTACTGAGTTAATGTTATTTACAGATAGAAGAATAATATGCTGCATATGTGAACACCAGCTCACTTTCTCAGAACTACTATCGCTACATACTGAACATGTAGGCTGCCCAAAATATTTCAGGCCCTTTTCTTTTTTGTTATTTTGAAACTGCAAAAGATGGAAGTAAAAAAAATATTATATTCGATTTTGGTTATAATATTAGAGAAGTCTGTCAATTTTTAACTTTCTGCCTTTTCAGTCTTTTACGTGCTCAGCTATTCACAGTAATAGGAATTCTGACTAGGAGTGCCCAAACGTCTGCATACCCACTGTATTTATAACAATACATAATAAACTAGAATAATACTGTGATGATGAGGACTAATGGACCATGAACATAAACTACAAGCACCTACACAGCTACTACAGTGTTAATAACAGTGTACAGTACATTATTATACATACAGAACTATGTTATATACAATGAAAAGCTTCATGAAGTCAAATGTTCTGACTGAACTTCCTCATTTATTGTGTCTCCTGTCAGAAACATGAAAAAGTTTCTTTTCATATCATTTTTCAGTGTCTCATCATCTTTACCTCACATCAGTACCACTGTCTTCTTCTCTGAAGTCTAATGCATGACCCATTGACTCATCACTCTTCATGGACACACAGCTGGGCTCAGGTGAGTCAGATCTCTGGTTCTGATCCAGTCTAAAACACAGACAATATCAGACATGATGTAGAGAGTTTACAGTAAGCTGGTGTTTATGAGAAGATACTGACTTTATACCAGATCACATGATTCTCTCACCTCTGAGCTTTCTCTGTGTCCTGATCCTCAGAGAGACTCATTTTGTAGCTCATCTCTCCTCCTTTAGATTACAGCTAATCCTGTAATACACACACACACACAGTCAGAGATACACACACATACACACAGTCAGAGATACATACACACACACACACACACACAGTCAGAGATACACACACACACACACACACACACAGTCAGAGATACACACACATACACACACACACACACACAGTCAGAGATACACACACACAAACACACAGAGTCAGATATATACACACACGCGCACACACACACACACACACACACACACACACAGAGAGAACTGGTGTTCAGAGTGAAGTTTCTGTATCTTCATTCACTGTGCAGTGAAGATGTGATGGAGAAGCTGAACTTCACACTAAAACAACCTTTTCATGTCCATCATTAATGACATCATCATCACCTGAGCTCTGAGTTTACACACCTACATTAGATTCACACAGAGTGTAAACACGTGACAGAGACTGACAGCTGCACGTCTGATGTGTGACACAGTCAGCTTCATATGTGGATCTGCTTTTATTTGTCCGTCACAGCTTCACAGTTTATATGTGAGTTTTATAGTTTCTGTATCAGATCAATGTGTTTGATGTGCTAAACTGACTTCAGCCACAAGAGGGAGACACACAGCTGTTGTTTAGTCATTAACAGTAACCGCTGTAACCTGTACCTGACTTTGTTTAAGTGGAGAACTAACTCAGCTTGTGCTCAAAATTCACTCTGATATGTGTGTCCTATTAAAGCAGTTATCTCTGCTAATATCTCTCATCTCTGTTCTACATCTGTTCTCATTCACTATGCACTCATTATCTACATTATTATTTATTTGTCTGTGTAATATTAATTTGGTACAGTTATTTATCATTTATATTTCCTCTGTACAGATACCACTTCTACAATGTCTTATGTTATCTTACAGTCAAATAAATAATCATCAGACTGTGTTACTGCACATTAACAGAGCTTTTACAGTCTGTGATCTTTATCTAGCAGCTGTTTAGCAGAGCTGCTTCTAAATCCCACATAAAACAGTCATTTCTGACACATTTAGACAAACACAGAGACTGTAATGATCAGATATATTCATGTAAACAGATGTGTGACTTATATGACTTACAGACTTGTAGAAGCTGTAAGATCAGAGTTTAGAGCTCCTACATGAAGCTGATGTTTACAGTGTTTTATAGTTAGTACAGTCAGACATTTTCACCACTGAATCACTCTGATGTCTCAGTGTCTGACTGTCCACCATGTTCTACTAGATCTTCTACAACTTTATTTCTGCACTGAGCTGAAGTCAGATCAGCTCTGTATGTGTGAATACAGACACACAACAGCATCATCAGCTCAGTATTAAACATTTAGTACTGATCTTACCCTGTTACTGAAGATTATTCTCTCCTTCTGCTCCTCCGTCTGATTCTCTTTCACTTTCAGATTTACAAGAACTTATTCAAGGTAAGTCTCAAGTTAACTTATGACGTTGTGTTCAGTGCAGAAGTGTGGGTGTGTTCGGTGTACAGTGGACTGGTGTAACTGGACAGTCTTCATTCCAAAGGAGATGAAGAACAGATTAGGTAGTAAACAAACCAAGTCATGAAGAGGTGCAAATGACCTTATGAAGATGTGTAATCAGGTACAAAAACACATGTCAGCAGTGTCATGTCTGATACTGATATGACCAGAAAGGCTGCAGGAAAAGAAAAGAGGCCACTGGTCCATACGTGCCATACAACTGCCACTGTAGAAAAATAACTTCGGGACAACAATGTGAAGGAAATGAAGTGACCTGACCTCAATACCTGTCACATCGACTATGAATCAATAGACAGCCCAGATAGAACATTCTCTGGAGTACTGATTCACCTCACCTGAACTCTATTTATTATGACTTACCGTATATATAGCCTCCTCTAACACGCACACAAAACTAAGTATTGCACAACTTTTTTTTGTCCTTTCTGCTTGTACTACCTCACTTGCTATTTTTAATCTCCCGTGTTTATTGACCTTTTCATATGTATTTTTGATGTCTCTTTTGACCTCTCTTTTGTGTACTGTTTGGATACTCTGCTTTTGGCCTTGATTGCAGACTGTTTCCTCGACTCGACTGTTTTTGTATTGTCCTTCTTATTTTTGCCTCTGTATGACGTTCACATGGTTTTGGACTGTTCTCTTGAGCTCGGTAAAATAAACTTCTAATTAATAATTACATAATCTAATTATTAATCTATTAGATAATCTAATCTAAAATGGGTAATCTAATTATCTCTGCTTTTGTCTGCCTCCTTCCTGCTCCTAGTGGCACCGCCAGACAATTTTCATAGGGGTGGCCAGATGGGGCCACTGAAAGGTTTGGGGTGGCACACTAACCTAAGTCATAAGTGACTTTTATGGATTCTGTTATGCTATTATGGTATATAGACAAGTCAATAAATCAATATGAGAGTTAAGGAACTGCATACTGATATACTTGCGTTTCTGATTTTAAAGTTAATGTTACAAATTATCTGATGTCCATAAACTAATATGGTACAATTATCATTTTACTGTACAACTGTTCTGCGCTATGTATCTGTGTATACATGTATTAGGTGATTCATTGTTTTTCAAATAGTTAAACTATTTCTTAAAAATACAAATGTTACAGTTTAAAATGGAAGAAGTACATTAATAGTAAAGAATGAATTATTTAATGGGAACAAGCCTACTCAAGTTTTAAAAAATCACACAAAGGCCTCAAATTATTTTAAATACAGCTTTATTGTTCTGTTGCTGTATCTTTCTGTAAATGTATGCATTAGCCAGGTCTTACATGTCATCTATGGGCACTGTACCACTAAGAAGTCACATCTTCTGTTTCTGTGAAGAGTCAATGGAAAATACTTCATATGTGGCTGTTTGGCCCCTCTGCTCTTGACTGAGATACATCTGGACAAAACAACAGGAGGACAAATCATAATCAGTCATACTAATAATAATAATAATAATAATAATAATAATAATAATAATAATAATAAGTAGCTAGCCTCTCTCCATAGTAAATACAGATTATATGTGTAATATAGGCATATAAACACTTTTATTCAGATTATTCATACTGTATATAAGGCTTTATTGGATTTTGTCATGACTTATAGATCAGTGTAGATCTGCTATAACATTTATACAGATAACATTTCATTATTAAGGGTTCCCACTATAACTTTACATATTGGCCCAGAACAGCTTCAGCTGAGTCCTGCCTTGCCTGGTTGTTGCTGACCTTCCTGCACATTAGTCCAAAGCTGTTGTTTGACCTGCACTGTACTTGTTACAAGTGAAGGGCCAGGAGACAGATGAACAGTCCAATATTGATGTTTATTGAATGGGGAACATAAAGCACAACAGTAGACAGGACAAAGACAGGACACAAAGACGTCACTCACTAACCTGACAGAGACTGACGGACTTTTAATACAGGGACCTGACACTGACGGACTTTTAATACAGGGACCTGACACTGACGGACTTTTAATACAGGGACCTGACACTGACTGACTTTTAATACAGGGACCTGACACTGACTGACTTTTAATACAGGGACTTGACACTGACTGATGTTGATCACAGGGACTTGACACTGACTGATGTTGATCACAGGGACTTGACACTGACTGATGTTGATCACAGGGACCTGACAAGGACTGACTTTGAACACAAGACTCTAACTCAACCTATAAGACACACACTACATACTATGAGCCATTCCAGCCCAACCTACACTCCCCCAGCAGCAGCTGATAACCCAATCAGCCGCTATCCTGAAAGCTGAGAGTGCAGGAGGGCTGAAACGGACCAAACACTGAAACTAACTCCAAAGACCAAACACCAGACAAACACTAGGAGCTACGCGCCATTCCAGTCCCGCCTACACCCTCTAACAACGGCAGATATCCCATACCCGCCACTACAGGTTAGGAGTGTAGGTGTCCTGGAATGGACCTACACCTAGACCTACACTAACTACGAATAGGCGGAACATGGCTGACCAGGCAACATCCCAGCCCCCCCTGCACTCCCCCGTGGCAGCTGATGTCCCAATCAGCTGCCCTCATGACGGCTGAGAGTGCAGGGTGGCTGGGGGACCAAACACTGGCCAACCATGAACCACCTACAACCACAAAGACCTATCCTAAACATAAAAGACAACACAAACACATACCACAAAGACAGAGAGGGGAAGAGTGATGGTCTGCTGGGGGCATGGCAGTAATGTCCTGAGGTGAGTAACGGGAAGGTGGATAAGGTGAATGTCCCACACTCTGAAGTGTGAGTGGCCTTCTTTTATGTCTCAGGCTGATGGCCACTCATCACTATCAGGTGTGGGTAGTTAGTCCAATAGGAACAGGGAGGTGGCGACATCTGCTGGCTGATGTGGGTCTCTGCTGCCACTACATGTAACAGTACTATTACAGCCTGTCCCTGTATTTCTGCATCTCTCTGTCTCTCTCTCTCCCTCCCTCCCTCTCTATGCTTGGCTTGCTCTTGCATGGTCTTCATCCTCACTGATGTTAACATTTTACTCTCCTGCACTTCGTTTCCTCTTAAAGAAAAAATAAATGTCTGTGGACTTTCTCTTCATCGTCTGCAAATTACACAGCACAGTGGCTAATCGTAGCGATTATGCTAATGCTATTAGCTAATGCTAGCTACTTCAATATAGTCAAAAACGAACAGTTTACAGATTGTGAGAATGTAATTTTTTATTTTACTCTAAGTATTGTATGACTTACCTGTTAGCAGTTTGGTGACCTGCACATGGCTGCTGTCTAATGCTGTAGCAGCATTAAGGGGCGGGTGATACAGTGACATCGATGGGATTCCTGCAGTTATTATTTTTCTATCATGTCATGAATTATTTTAAAAATATAAATTATGCACTCTAATATAATAAATATCCAATAGAAGCATATTATGCAGAACATTATACATATGCAACTTGATAACAACATAATGCAAGTTAATTCTCCATGGGGGGCACCGGGGGTGGCCATCGATTTTATAAGGGTGGCCGTGGCCCTCCGGGCCCCCCCTTGATGGTGCCCCTGCCTGCTTCTACCACTTATCAGTATAACAATACCATAGAAGATGTATGAACAGAACTAAAATGACTGACAGCAAGGAGACCTGCAAACCTGTTTTATTTACAGAAGTTCTGTAAATTCCAGCTAATTATTGTGAGGGACAAGTCAAAGACTACCAGAAGTGTTGGACCCAAAGTAAGGCTACAAAATACTAACCATGTGTATGTAAACTTCTGAGCCACTGATAATGTGATGAAAACATGACTAAAATATTTATTATTGTGTACATTTGTACTTCAAAATTTGTAAAATCTTTAGATTGTACTACATTTTTAAGTAAATTTAGCCTAAAATGTCATCAGACTGTCACAAAGAAAGAAAACCAATGAGACAAAATATTAGACTTATTTATTGAGGGAAATGTTACATGACTGAGTAGGGTGACCAGAGGACACCTTAGCGGGGGGGGGGGGCTGTAT
>BRDA01014117.1:0-13252 GCA_036984385.1 Crenuchus spilurus
ATATATAAGATTATTTAAAGAAATGGTTCTCTAAGGGTATTTTAGTAGTAACCAAAAAATGGTTCTTATACTACTATAAGCTTGACACTGGCAGAATCCTTATTGGTGCTATATAGAACCATTTACAACACATTCCTCATCTATCTGAAGAACCCTTTCACCATTTGGGTTATTTGAGTACTCACGGTTCTTTATAGAACTGTTTTCTTTAATAAAACAACCCTTGAAGAATCATTTTTAACAGTATAATATAGATATAGATATATAGATACTCTATGTGTATGTATGTATGTGTGTGCTTATTATAAATAGGTAGGTAATTAGTAATTATTAGTAATTAGTATCACATCACAGCTTGTGTTTTTGTATGAAATAAAAGTTTTAAAAAAAGAAAATGCACTTTAATTCAACCAGTTTCAAAAAAAATCTGTGTTGCAGAAGTTTAAATAACATAAAGTGACACTCAAATGTATTTACATTTTCACACTCTGACTTGTGAACGTGCAGTACAGCATGGTGTCATTTACCGTAAAGTCTGTACAAATCCCTCCAACACGCACAGACTTCTGGCATTTCTAAAGCACACATATTTATGAATATTTGACATGAATAAGCTGGTGTTATTATTACAGAAGTATGTTCACTGCGTTTGGACTGAATGTGTGTTTAAGCTGAAGCTTTAAATACTAACGTTCATCCTTCCGTTAATCCTCTGTTTAATGTATATGGAATGTGGGTTGCCAAGTTCGGATTAATTCCCCAGATCTACATCAAAACATAAGACGTATTTATCACTTTACGTGTAAAACAAAATGACTGTTTATCTGTTTGAATTCAACTGTGAACAATTAACTTTTCCCACAATCATCTCTTCCTCTCTCTATCCATCCATCCAAATATCTATCTATCCATCCATCCATCCATCGGTCTATTCAAATATGTCCATCCATCCGTATATTTGGATAGATATGTATCACCCATCAATTTATCCATACATACATTCATCTATTTTATATATATATATATATATATATATATATATATATATATATATATATATATATATATATATATAAATATTTATCCATCTTATATTATATTATCCTGTCTTGTCTTATCTTACATCACATTACAGTATAAGTTTATCCACCGCAGTGTTTTCATTTGGCTTTAAAACCGCGGAGCTGGCAACTCTGCGTGATTCTGTGTCTGGAATGTCGGTGCACGTGCTGTACGTATATTACGTGTTTTTGGCTAAAATAGGAGCTCCGGGACGTGGCAGCCAAACACGCTATTCAGCCGTACAGCAGCAGGAGCGTCACTGCTGAAGTCTGCAGTGAAGAACCAGAAGTTCGTGTTTAAAATAAGGAGGTGAGGACGTGTGTTTGTTAACGTCTTGCATGTGTTTAGCAGTGACGTCTGCTACGTCTAATGTGCTGTTTCAGCAGAAGTTCTGGGTTGTTGTGGCTGTTGTTGGCTGTATTGGGGGCAGTTTGGTGTAGTTTGTGTAACACCACGTTTGTTAAAGGTTTTTAACGTTTAATGTGAGATCTGTGTGAGCTGTAGATGTTAAGCTCGGGTTTAATGAACATCTGGCAGACGTAGTTTAGGTGCTGTAACCCAGCACACTGGTGTGAGCGCAGAGATTCTGGAAACATCTCGTAAAGTCGATGACGTCACAGACGTCTCCCCTAACAGAGGCCAGAGATGCCAGGAGTGCCCAGTCAGACCAGAGTAGTGTTTTTACTAGCAAATATGTACAGAAAACGTCTATAATTAGATGTTTAATGTGAGAAAGCTCATCAGACTCACAGTAAACAGTCATGGAGACTTATCAGCACAACGTTGAGACATCCAGAATCAAATATAAGCCAAATATCCAAATTTTCCAACACTCAACACTGTCCGGTTTCACTGCTTGTAGGTATGTAGGGGTACAACTGACATTTCTCCCAAATTCCAAATGTCGTGTTGAGTGTTTATTTAAGAAAATAGCATCTCGGAGCAATAAATATGCTGAGTTTATAGACCTTGAATATTGCAAAGAAAACATGTTCATACACATTTGTAAACAGGACAACAGTAATGTTGTAAATTAGGAAGAGTTCTGAAGTCAGTATTTGGTGAAACAGGCCTGATTCAGTCACATTACTGTTGGGTGACTTTAGGTCACTCCTGGAGCCAAAACTCAAGCAACTCAGCTTTGTCTGATGGCTCGTTTATCTTCATCTTGATCACATTCCAGTGATCTATTTTCATTCCACATTCCATTTTAGTGGGGTTCTTGTTTATTCCCCCATATATACACGTGTGTATATGTACAGTGGAACCTTGGTTATCATCGCCTTTTTGGGGGGAAATTTTGTCCCAGTTATCGTTCATCTGCCCGGTTTTCATCGGCATGCCCACGACTTGCTATAAATTTAGCAGAAAACAAAGAATCCACCCACACGTTCATCACTCACCCGTTTTTGTTCATTGTTTCTCTGACATTGTTATTGTTTATAATGCTCAAAACAAACTAAAACACATCACACTAATGTGACGGCACTCAGCACTAAAAAAAATAGGGGCGGAGAACCCCGAGAACGGGTGTACAAAACAAAGGCTGGACCACACCAGCACCCACTAAAACAGAGCGTAAACCTGTAAGAGTGATGTTAAATGTTCATTTATCCATTTCATTAGTCTTTTGTATGTATTTCTCATTGTGTTCTGTGTGTAAAACTATATATTCTATATAAATTTTTTTTTTTTTTCATATTTTGGAGTGTCTGGAACAGATTATTTGGATTTACGTTATTTCATATGGGACATATTGCTTCAGTTATCATTTGTTTTGGTTATCATCAGACACTTTAGAACAGATTAATGATGAAAACTGAGGTTCCTGTGTGTCACAATACCAGATTTCGGACTTTTATACTGATACCAAGTGTAGTATCGCAGTACTCTATGTTACTACAAATTAAAAGCTCTTATCATTGTCTTTAATGTCAAATATTTATTTGTTGGAACACATTTTCTCTTATTTATTAGAGAGATTACATTTAAACAGATGTTGGGTAAACATGATGTGCAAATGTGTGTTTTTATCGAAAACGTTTGCCGTTAAAGACAGTGACGTGTATCAGAAGTCAAAACTGTGGTTTTGCGGCGACCTTAATTACACTGAACTTTGTCTGTTTAAAATTAACATGTTAAGCACTGTATTATTAGGATATAAGGCAGCATAAAGGCAGCTTACAAGAGCTTACAACATGTTATTGTCTAAATTAAGGTGATTTTATGGTTCATTTTCTTCATATCATAGCCCATAGCACTCATAATTAAATTACAAAAATCACAGCCAATCATGTGATCGGTATCGGTGATCAGCACTCATTGTGATTGGTAGCATAAAACCTGGTCAGAGCATCCCTAGTTATCAATTAACATTAACATTATTTGAATCAACAACATCCGAATTGCGATGCCTGTACAAATCCATTTTTTTCCTTTCACCATTACTGCTCAGTGCCAAATACCAAAAACTAAAATTTTACCATTGTCTATGACCAAATTTATTTAGAACACGTCTCTACATCTTTACAGTTTAACATGTCTTTTCTTTTTTAAATGTAATCTCTGTAATCCACACAAAACTCCTCAAAATAATTACGTTAGTGCTGCTTATTTATATTAGAAATGATTGACAGTTAGAGAGTGGCATTGATTGCCAAATTTGAGAACTGAAACATTTTGATTAGGGATGCATTGCTGCCTTTTTTTCCAGCGGAGTACGAGTACACGTACATGTATTTTTGTCCTGATACCCACGTAGAATATATAAATCTGGAGCTTTATAGAATGGTGTAGTAGAGGTGGGCGATATGGCCAAAAATTTTATCACGATAAATTTTTCTATAATGATCAATCTCGATAATTATCACAATATTAAATTTTCTAACACTGTCATAGTTTTAAACAACATCTTTCAAAAAAAAACATCAGACTAAATACATGAAATGTTACTATTTAAAATAATAAATTGTTTATTGCCAGAACAGAATATTGTAGCGTCCGGCTGGACGCGTTGAAAGGATGGACGAGAAAGACGTTAACAGTCGTCGCTTTATTGTTGAAACTTACAGTGATTGCTGTCGGCCGCAGCCACGGCAAAATAACAACAGGCTAGAGAGCCAAGCTAATATGCTAATGCTAGCACTGACACACACACACACACACAGCACCCCTCTTTCTCCTTCTCACACAAACAACCACAACAGTGCATTTTGGCGGTGCTGGTGAGGAGGAGCTAACAAGCAGCAGTATCAGACTTCTGAACTCACTGTCAAGCTGCTTAGACGTGAAATGGAAACGAACGTTAATGCTTATTGAATTCTATTCTTTCGGCTTATCATCGTCATCGAGGGAAAACTTATCGTGAAACAAATCGATATCGTTTTGACTCTTTAGATTCGATTTAATGAGTTGTATCACATGTTAACACAAAACTCATTTGTCTATATTGTTACTACTGTGTCTCCACTGTGTAGTTTAATGAGAGACATTGGACAAATGTTACTACTCTGAATGTCTGTAGAGCTCTTAATGTGGTGTATCATTGGTAAGACCTGTTCTATTACATAATAACAGCTGGGAATGTCATATTTGGGCTCTAACACATTAAGAAAGTGTTGAAATTCCTGGTTGTGGATGTCCTGAGCATCAACAATGTCCTGGCTAAGAGCTGTTCTTGTCACAGATTGAGGGTTGTGTGCAGACTACAGAGTGTTTGTTGTTTGCCGGTCCTGCGGATGCTGAGTTCTGTGTTACATATTAAGATGTTTTATCAGGTGACTTTTATGAAGATGCTGAAGTACGTCCTCATTATATGTTGAACACTTTTTCTACTTTACTTGGCTTTTCATCACTAACTGTGAAATAGTTCTAGATCGACAGATTTTTGGCTTTTGTGTTCATAATTGCATCAACGTGCACAAGATGTATAAGCAACTTTAGTATTTTACTTTCTAACAATCTATTAATTACTAAGATGACAGTATTGGTGGATCAGTGAACCATATTCACTAAAGGTAGCTTTTAATAACTGTATTGTAGAGATGTTACATACCAAGCTATTAAAGTGTAACCTTGGTTTTCTTCATTAATCTGTTCTAAAGTGTCTGATGAGAACCGAAACGAACGATAACTGAAGCAATATTTCGCATAAGAAATAATGTAAATCCAATTAATCTGTTCCACACTCCAAACTATTCACAAAATACATTTTATATAGAATAACTACAGTGTTACATACAGAACACAATGAGAAATAAACACAAAAGACTAATGAAATGGATAAATGAACATTTAACATCACACTTAAGGTTTACGGTCTGTTTTAGAGAGTGCTGGTGTGGTCCAGCCTGCAGCCTTTGTTTTGTACACCTGTTCTCGGGATTCTCTGCCCCTATTTGTTTTCACACTCGTTTTCAGGCGGTAGCGCTGCACTCTGTCAATGAACGTGTGGGTGAGTGACGAATGCATGGGTGGATGCTTTGTTTTCACGAAATTAGCAGCGAGTCATGTGGGCATGCCAACAAAAACCAGGCGGATGAACGATAAGTGGGACAAAATTTCCCCTAAAAAAAAGTCAGCAATAACCGAATCGTACGATAACCAGGACAAACAATAACCGAGATTCCACTGTACTGTGGATCTATTTATATAAACAAAAAAATCTGTTAAAGACACTCTGTTCAGTACGGGTGTTTGGGTAGCTGTCCTCATTCAGAACTGGCCACCATTTAACTTAAATCAGTTTAAGGTTTCTGTTAAACTTTTATATTAAATATTAAATATTATATAACTTTAATAAATATTCTTATAATATTATAATATAAATAATATAATAAATAATATTAAATAACTTTAATATTTAAAACTTAAAAATTAAAGTTTCTGTTAAACTCTTATTCCCTTCCTTGGATCACTGCCATATCATGGATGGAGGAGTTTGCATGCCTGGAGGTACAGTATGTTGTTTAGGGCAATAGCTCCTGGTAGGGTCTCCCAAGATAAATTGGTCCTGAGTGACAGGTCAGGCGAAATATATCCAAATAAGACGTCCATGAAAAAGAAGAGAAAGATCCAGTTTCCCTCGCCCGGAATGGGGTCACAGGGCCCCTGGAGCCAGACCTGGGGGAGGGGCTCATTGGCAAGTGCCTGATGGTCAGACCCTTACTCATGGGGCCTGGCTGGGCTCAACCCGAAGGACCTACATGGGTTGACTCTCACTTAAGCCCACCACCTGTGGAGGAAGCAGTAATGGTGGTCAGGTGCGTTGTGTATGGAATAGTGCTACAATTTACTAGGAACGTACCACTTAATGATTAAATTGAGGGAGGGGAGGGGAATCTCCACAGGAGGAGTAGGTAGAACGGAGGGGTTTCTAGAGGACAGGGGTGTCACTTCTGTCCTGGAGGGCTGGATTCCTGCAGTTTGGGCTGTACACTGACCCTCCAGGACTTTAGTTTAACACCCCTGATATAGGGCATGAATGAACAAGGTCCGCCTCCCAAACTTCTGTTACATAACATCATCGCATGCGCACATTTACCTGACGTTATTAGAGTTAAAAGAGTGATGATGCAGATTGCTGATCTTGTGTTTTAAGGAGAAAAGCCCATTCTGATCTATGACATGACCCAGAAACTCCCAAATCCAACCTAATACTGCAATACTTCAGGCATTAAAGGGTAACAGCACACGAACCCCTTATTATACTGTATTTGTTCCCTCCTGACTCTGCGAAGATGTAACGAGCCTTAAAATAGAACAAATAGAATGGTAATTATGGCATATGTAAAAGATTCAACAGTACTAAATAATACCCCTTTGGCAAGGATCGCAGCTGCAGATGTGTTTTTTTTGTAGCCAGCTAAGTGTCTATTCATGTTTTAGGAATTTTCCTCCACCCTTCCTTGCAGACTGCTTGTATGTCTGTGATATTTTTGAGCCGTCGTGCTGTTCGTCAGAAGCCTGGGGGCTTTTGTGGCTTTAAGTTGTGTTTCTTGAAGTAGTTCCAGGTGGATTTTTAGGTACGTTTCTTTTTTTAGATCAGTTATAACCAACTCACCACTGCCCTGATCAGGATTAAGCAGAAGATGATGGATGGATGGATGGATGAATATTTGTACATGTCCACCTAAAGCACTAGTTTGAATGAAAGCCTAAAATGTTATTTTTGTTATTAATGCTTTTGTTAGAATGTTAATTCTGTAATTTGCCATCAAAACATGTAGATTCACTGATTATTTTGAAACAGTTACTAACAGGCTAACAGTTACTGTGATGTTTTTGAGTGGCAAGCTGCATAGCAAGACTGATACTGTAAACAATATTCACATAAGCTCGCGTATGCAAATCTTTCATTTTTTATTGGCTGCTCCCAGCATGGGGCCAGCATAATTGTGCCCCGCAGCTCATTACTGAAAGTGTGTTGCACATGTGCAGTGTTTTCTACTTCTCATTTGCTTAAACGGACGTTGACGGGCCGGCCCCATACACACTAAATGAAGACTGCTGAAAATACTGACCTTAAGCAACATGTACAGGAATATTTTAAATGTATTGAGATCTACTGACATTTTCATAAGTCAAATACACAACAATGTTAGAAAATTATATTGAAATAAAATAATTTAAAACAAAATTATTGATTATGTCACACTTTGCAGTGACGTCTAGTGGGGCCGGACCCCTGCCCCTAATGTAGACACCCCCCTGGTATAGTCAGTCATATATATGCAAATTATATACTCAATGAAATTGTTCTTTTGTTATTATTCCAGGTGGCAGCGTCAAGATGCATTTTTTGACTGTGACGGTTTGGGCTGTGTACTGCCTCTGCTGTAGCATACGGGCAGAGGTCTTCACATCAATCGGTAAACCTTAAAATTGTCTCATTATTTTTCATATCATTCACGTTATATATCACTGCATCTCTAGAAATGAAAAAAGAAAACTTCAACTATGAGAGACAGAATAAAAAAATCCAGAAATTCACATTGTATGATTTTTAAATAATTAATTTGCATTGTATTGCATGAAATAAATATTCATGATCACCTATCAACCAATCAACTGTTTGCATAATTACATGCAATCTAAAGGCTACATTTTAGTGGATGTATTTTTAGTGGAAAAATGTTTATTTTTGTTTTTCACTGTTCAGTTATTATATGATGGCAGTATGTGATTTCGGTTTGTACTATGAACCAGGTTTGACTGCATTTAAGCAATGAAACTCTGCTTAATTAGAGTAAAATTAGAGAAATTTAACCATAATTTTAAACAATTCATAGTATTTACTCTGCTTTCCTGTAAAACAATGTGATGCACCGAATATTTGGCAACCGAAATTATTCAGACGAAAATGGCAAAAACAAGCACTTCCTTTGAATAAATAGTGAGATTTATTTATGTCAAACAATGAGGTCTTTAATGACTTTTTTTTAACATAAACACTAACCAGAGTGTAAGTTTACTGCAGTAAAGTTAGTTTAATGCTGGCTTAACATTCAGAATTGTGCTTTTCCTCACCAACAAAACACAGATTCATCAGCACAGTTACAGTTTGGTGCTGAAATGGAAGAAGACAACAAACTACAAGCACAACATTTACTAAACTACACTTGTTATGATGAAACCAGAATGCAGCCGCTTAGCTTTGTGTTTGTGCTCCCTGCTGCAGTGTTAGGGATCGTCTCACCATTAGCAGAAGAAATGTGAAGTGTTTCAGTGTCTGTAGCCAGTGACACTCACATTAAACACACAAAACATCCATGTGACTTACATCATTCATTTTAGACATTTTCATCATTTTATTCAATATTAGTAATAATGTAACACACATGCACCTTCATATATATTCATATATTATTGTCTTTGTTTTATATACAAATATAACAGAATAATCAATTAAACTCATCTTATTAAACCTAATGATGTTAGACCATCATTTGTTTAATATTATAGGATGTAAATAAGACTGATTTAACAACAAAGAGCAATGTTTCAGCTGCTATTTTAGTATTTTAAGTGTTCTTTTGTCTTATTCACAGGCCAGATGACAGACTTGATTTTCACAGAAAGAGAATTAGTTCAGTCCCTAAAAGAATACATCCAAGCGGAGGAGTCCAAGCTTGCTGCAGTGAAACGGTACAGTCTTCCCCAAATCAACTGCATCACATGACGTTTCTCTCTTTGGCCCTTCAGTTCTCTGTTGTAATGACAGTTTACATTTGTAACATTCAGCAGTATTAGTAATGCTGTACATGAATATGTGGCTTATATGCTTGTTGGTTGGGTCTCCCACAGCTGGGCTACTAAGCTGGAAGTGTTGACACATGCCTCTACCTCAGACCCAGAGGGTTTCCTCGGTCACCCAGTGAATGCCTACAAGCTGGTGAAGAGACTTAACACGGAGTGGTCGGAGCTGGAGAGCCTTGTGTTACACGATCCTTCAGATGGTAAAGAGTTGTTTTCAATATCAGCTTAATAATATCAGGTAATAAATTTAATATAATTACAAAAATAATAACTTTTATACGTGTCAGTGTCTTACAGCTATTTATTGTTTTCTAAGTACAAGAGGGTTTTTTCCCAAGAGGTTTTTATTGTTATATCCCCATCAAACTAAGAGCTCTCGCATGAACAAAGACCTCTTACCTTGAGTGCTCACACCTATTATGAATATTCAATGTAGTGTTAGTGGCTGAGTGAAAACGGAGTGTCACCTCACATTAGTTGAGCTTTAGAAATAAAACCACATACAATGTCTAAAAACTGTAATGAGCAGTGTGTAGCCGACTCCAGAGGGATAAACAAGGCCAGACGCTCAAAAATGGTCAACAGTCATGAAGACTGTTCATCCATCACAAGATTCATACTAACATGAAACACGAGATCGTTTGGTTAAGGCTAAAGGACGTTTCTTATGCCTGTGAATACGTTTCTAGAAATCTCCATCTGCATTGCATTACTGTGATGAGAAGTCCAGGCCACCATTGCTGATGTGCAGATTTGTGCGTCTCCTCTTGGCCTCAACTTGAACTCCCCCAAGCATGTGTTCACATGTTGCCACGTAGAGCCTTTGCAGATGCCTTGTATTTCGTTTGTGAGGAGAGAAGAAAAAGACTCAACTCTTTTTGAAAAGAAAACCGCTTTTGTGGTGGTACAGAGTGATACGCCCTGGTTTTCACAGCTCTGGAAGACACGGCTGTAAAGTCCCAAGAATAACAGATCCTGGTTCTGGATAGTTTCACAATGTCAATCATCTCCACGGTGCCAAAATCACTTAATTGCTTCGTTATAACACCAAAACTTAACCAGGTCTCATATTGAATATTTTCTTCATATAGACAGTATCAAACATTTTATATGTATTACATCTAAAGTGATACATTTCAGGCTTTTTCTGTTTTAACATGGATTATGACTTGTAGCATGAAATCCAGAATCTTAAATTAGATGATTTAATTTACAGTAAATTACTACTAACACAGTATCAACATTAAAACACAAAAAGGTTTGAAAGGTCACTTTTTGTAATGCATATTTTCACCTTTTTAAAATTAAACCATGAATTTTGACAGTATTCAAACTTTTGGAGATGCACTAGTAAGCCTTACAGTGTTGGCCCTATCCACAGAGACTCACCATGAAACTGATATTGGATGGATGGATGGATGGTTACCACCTTGCTAGTGGCCTTTTCCCCTATGTCCAGGGGTGTCAAACTCCAGTCCTGGAGGGCTGGTGTCCAGCACAGTTTGGTAATTTCTCTGCTCTGACACTACAGTTAAACCTGCTGAGCTGAACCAGGTGTTTGATCAGCATCTGTGCAGGAATCCGGCCCTGCAGGACTGGAGTCTGACATCTCTGCACAAGGCAGTGTGGCTCAGCTGCAACTGCTGTAGTTAAGAGTGATTATATCACATTGAAGATTATCTCACCATAGATGCTGCTCAGCAAAGCTTTCAGGAAATGCGTCCCAGCACAATAACTGATTTATCAAAGCCAGACGGACTCCCACTCGTCTCGAGTATCAGTGTCTGTGTACCAACCATAACAGGACAATGAAAGTAGACAAGTTTTTGAGTAAATGTGATGGTCACATGATTTCCCACATGACTGTAAACGCAAAAAAGCTTTTTTCTCGTTCTGCACGCTTAGAACACGGCCAAACTAAATCTAGTACACAGGATCATCGATTTGTAACCACGGTGTACCCTCCATACATAAATGTGCAGTTTATTTGTTGAGGTTAAGAAATTAGAAGGAAATGAATGAGCTTAAACTTAATTAAATTAAGCCGTAATTACTTGCTAATTTACAATATATTAATTTTTTCACCCAATCACGCCCCCAATGTAGTGGTAGCCAATCAATTTCTCATCCACTTAGGCTCTCCTAATCACTTGTAATGGCCCTTGACTCTAGGAGGATGAAGACTAGCACATGCCTCCTTTGATGTATGTGAATTCAGGCTCCGCCTCTGCTGCTGATACATTGTTGCTAGGCAGCCAACACACTCAGAGGAAAGCGCAGCTCTGATACAGCTAACAGACAACCTGAGCCACAACATTGCATGGTAGTAGTGATGGGCAGAGACCGCCATCTACCCACCCAGAGAGAGCATGGCCAATTTGGCTCCAATTTTGGTCCTTGGAGCCACTCAGGGCCACAATATTATTATTTGACGGTAACAGACAGCCCTAACAGACTCTTTATCTTTGTTTCTGCCTCCTCATTATCCAGGCTTCATCTCAAACATCTCGGTGCACAGACAGTACTTTCCTGATGAGGAGGATGAGAAGGGAGCAGCGAAAGCCCTGATGCGTCTCCAGGACACCTACAACTTGGACTCTGAGAGCTTCTCTAAAGGGAAACTGCCAGGTCAGGGGCAGTACTCTGGTAACCATCATCTTATCTCCCCTGCTTCTCTCTCTAACTCAGTCTGTATACACATTTGAACTGCACTTGTTATTGCTTATCTCTAGCCAAGGGCCTGTCTGTGGTCATTGTTGCTGATTAGAAGATGCCTCAGACAACACGCTTCTGTAGATTTGTTCCTTGAAGGCTTACTGCTAAGGAATGCAGTTTGGAAAAACGTCTTTCACTATGAAATGTGCTTTGCCTTGACCTGCTTTCACTGAATGAGCTGCATTACACACACACTCACACACACACACACACACACACACACACACACACACACACACACACACACACAAGTTCATGATTTCAACATGTCTGCAGGATGTGTTTGCAGCTTCAAACGTTGTACAGTAACTTGTTAAACTTGGGCTATGTTCACATTACAGCCCCGTTGCTCAAATCCGATTTTTTGCTGAGATCAGATTTAATTATCTTGACGGTTCACATTAATGTAAGTGAGGCGTATGTGTCTGTAATGTGAACAAATCTGTGCCTGAAACGGCTCACATGCGCACATTGAGACGTGTACACACGTGGCCTTCGTCATCAAACACAACAAAACGTCATTTGTGCAGGGTTGCCAGGTTTGTAAAAATACCGTCGGCAGTAAAACTTCAGAGTTGGCTGTTTGCAGGGATTTTGCACCAAATAAAAGAAGACAGTGAATGAGAAAGTAAGATTTGAAGAAGATTTACGTTTTAAAGCTCATTGAAATGTGTGTGTCACTTTAGATTTGGGGCGTTTCTGTTTGTGTCATGTGACTTTCTGCTACAAAATAGGTAGGAGATTTGGGAGATCTGGCAACCCTGTATTAGTGAGACTGATGTTAGTAAAACTGGTAAACAGACGTGTTAGTAGCTGATGTGTGATGGAGTTTTAGGGGATCTGGCAACCCTGTATTAGTGAGACTGATGTTAGTAAAACTAGTAAACAGACGTGTTGGTGACTGATGTGGGATGGAGTTTTAGGGGATCTGGCAACCCTGTATTAGTGAGACTGATGTTAGTAAAACTGGAAAAACAGGTGTTAGTAGCTGCTGTGTGATGGAGTATTAGAGGATCAGGTAACCCTGTATTAGTGAGACTGATATTAGTAAAACAGAGGTGTTAGTAGCTGATGTGTGATGGAGTATTAGAGGATCAGGTAACCCTGTATTAGTGAGACTGATATTAGTAAAACAGAGGTGTTAGTAGCTGATGTGTGATGGAGTTTTAGAGGATCTGGTAACCCTGTATTAGTGAGACTGATGTTAGTAAAACTGGTA